>PCFV01000945.1:0-10738 GCA_002812785.1 Phytophthora litchii
GGAACAGGTTCAACAGGAAGTACTCGATCGCGTTCAGACCCGCCAATAACACCACCAAAGCCGTCGACATGACTGCAATCAAGAAGATACCCGGCAATGTCGCCAAGAAGTTCGCACACACGTAACTCACCACACTCAACGAACTGTTGGCACGTTCACGAGCAAACACAGCACGCTGTTCAATGAAGAACGGCAATACAGCCACTGACATGAACACCAGGAACGCCTGCACGTAGAATAGCATCGGTACGAGGTCTTCTTCGGTCAGATCATCGTTTGTGCTCATATACATGGTACCGACCATGAAACTCAGACAGAAGTACATGAACAGTCTGATCCAGTAGATGCCGGGGTTGCGGATGTTGTTGAGCGTATTGCGGTACATGAGTACACTAAACTGCCGCATAGCAGACGACGGTCTGAGTTCGATGTCTGGGAGATGCTGAAGCGTGGTCCGATCTGCCGATAATTGGTCTAGAAGCAGCTTCTTGACGTTGCTTTGGGCGTATGCGTGCACAAGCGTCGTGACATCAACGTGGTCTTCGAAATCCGTGTTCACCAGGTTTACGAAGTACTCAGCCGGGTTCATGTACTTTGGACACTGGAATCCGATCGAAGCAAAGTGCGGGATCATGTTGGAACGGGACCCGCAGTACACAGTCTCTCCTTGCGACAGCACAATCACATTCGTGAACATGTCATAGACCAATGACGAGGGCTGATGAATTGTGCACAATACGTTCTTGCCTTCTCCGCATAGCTTCAAAATGTACTTCATGACGTTGTGGGCGGAGCTGGAGTCGAGACCACTGGTAGGTTCGTCTAGAATGAGGATACTCGGGTTCGACAGCAGTTCAATGGCAATGCTAAGGCGTCGTTTTTGACCACCCGACAGACCCTTGCGGAAGATGTCGCCAACCAGCGTATTGCTGCACGCACCGAGACCCATCGCGTCCATTACACTCTCTACCCGGGAGTGGATATCTGTCATCACCACGCTGTTCGGCAGACTAAGTCTGGCAGCCATCTTCATGGTCTCCACAACTGTAAATGACCCCAGTAGTGTGTCTTCTTGAGCCACGTAACTCGTCACTGCACGGAACGTCTTGGTCACTCGATCGGAGCCGTTTAACTCGATGGTTCCAGTCACTAATCCAGAGCTGATGCGATCGGCCAGTAAGTCGACGAGTGTCGTCTTACCTGAACCGGAGGGTCCCATGATTGCAGTGAGTTCGCCTGGGGCACTTCGTCCGCTCACTTTGTCGAGAATGATCTTCTTCCCGTACGGATTCTTGTCCGTCTTTTTCCCTGGTACAGCATAACTGAGGTCGCTCCAACTGAGTACGCACGGATTGATGAACTCCTCGTACTTGATCGCCAAGTTCCGACAGTGGAGACTGTTGCCCCCTGCATTGCTCGAATAGTCCGACGTGCCATTCGGAACGGTCCGACCGCTTTCGCGGGTGTAATTACTCTCGAGTATCGATCGCTCGAGCATAGGAGGTGAAGGTTCTGGTAGATTGGAGTACGGCACTGCGGGCGAAGATGCCATAATGATCTCCGTCGGTGGTAAGCTCCACGGCCTATTGCAAAGTGAGACCGCGCGTCAATTTGACGGCGGGCGTCCCGGTCAAGTGGGGTTCGACTGCGCCATTGCCTTTCCATCTCTCGGTCTCACTGTAGAGATTGAGCAGCCTCCAGATCACCTGCCGATCATCCCCACCTGGTCAGGCACACAGCTGCAATGAGGCGACCGACACTGTGAAATGGCCTGTTCGAGCGAAGACAGGTCGAACGGATTCAAATCGACCAGGAGGTGCCAACTTGACAGTCCCGCATCCGGTTCTTGTCAATGGCGTCCTCGATCGTGTTAGCGCCGTCTGTGTGTGTGCTATGGTAATATGGTAACAACAGCTGCGCTTCAAGTCACATGTGGAAAGCTTGGGGTGACCTCGTCGCTACAGCATCTAGCAGTCCCCTTCCTGGTAGGTTCCTGGTGGGTAGCCACCAGTTGGGACTTTCTGATACCAGTTATGAATCGGGTGTTGTCGTACCCGATCAACGATCACCTGAACGTCCACTTTAGCATGAGAATGCTTACTGACCGCTCTACCTTCTCACTACTCGGTTAGTGATCACCCTTTCTTGAGGATTGACGCTAAAAAATGTTGGAATACTACAGATTTTGCATACGTGGATGGTATTCCTTGCTCAATGATTTTGTCTGTAACGACATGTTAGCTGCCAGTCTCCGTGAAGTTCCTATCGTTCGCAATGGTTTCTGCTGTGTGACTCGTAACAAGCTACATGGACGTCTTGATACTACAACAAGAAGTACCGTACTCCCCACTCTACGCTTTGAGTTCTTCGATCTTGGGCACGTCGTCCTCCTCATCCTCCTCGAAGCGGCCACGCTTGGCCATGTAGTCGTGGAAGGCCATAGAGCCGAGCAGTAGAGCCACCACTGCGGCCTGGCCGTAGATGCGTGTGTGCATGATCTGTTGCGACCGAGCGATGCCGTGGTTCGTGGTCTGGTAGGCGAAGATGCCACCCACAAGAGGCACGCCGGCCGTGACCAGGCTACGGTACGGGTGATCGTACACGAAGTTGGCCGCTCGTTTGTGCAGTGGCAATTGGCTCTTCATCATGCGAATTTCGACGAAGTTGGGATCCAGTGAGGCCATGTACTGCTCGGGGTTCCTGGCCCCAGCCAGGATACGGTTCTCGGCCACGATGGTGAATCCGGCCAAGTAGGCCGACACCACGAGCGCCCATTTACCACTAACGCCGAGACGTGAACGGAAGCCGTGATGGTATTTGTTGACGCCGAATACGACTGCACCCATGGCCAGACTGGCCCAGGCACCGGCCTTCAAGCCGCTAATGTAAGCGTCTCTAGAGATAATGTCTTTCTGGCGCTTGGCCTCAGCGAAATCATGTGTGGACTTGTGCATGGTAGAGAAGGAGGTGAACTTGGACGAATATGGATGATTCGGGAATGGCCGACTGCGGAGACGCAAGGCAAACCACTGGAATAAATACCTGGGGCGCTCGATACACTAGTTTTGCTGATACTAATTCTTGGTAGGTCAGGTAAACTGGACACGGGTCCACCACCGGCACGGTTCAAGAAATGGTTTAGAAAGGAATTGAATGTTGGAGGAGACATGATCTTGTTCGGATACAGGACTACGTAATGAAATCAGTTGACGTTGGATAGGATGGAAAATATGAGAGGTTTCTGAACATGCCAACAGCTGATTTCGTTTTGAAGATACCTTCGCAGGTCAGGCGTAGCATCAGTTGTGTGGTGCAGGAAGCCAGCAGAAACCAACTAGCAGCTCTGATACGCTTTTAGAAAGAGATGGTCGGTGTATGTTGGGCACCACACACAGCAAGTACTCGTCACCGCTATCCAGCAATCGCGTTCGCTGAAAATACATGGATATCAATTCAACGCGGTGATCGCCCCATTTCGTTCGCGTTCGTCTGTAATTCTCTACTTGCACTTCTTTGTTGCAGCCACCGATCGCATTTCCAACGCTTTCCTGCTTCGATGTCGGCTTCCTCTGTTTTTCAGTTGCACATGACAGTGCCGTGGACTAACGTCAGAAAAATTGCTAAGAATGCAGTAGTCCATTGCTTTGGTGTCGTTGTCGTGGTAGGGAGGCAGCGTTCATTCAACATCAGGGGGAATTTGCTTGAACACGGCATCTCTAGAATACACGTTCGTCCAGATGAAGGGCCTTCTCATTTTTACTGAGAGCTGCAAATTCCCCAGCTCTCTTAGGCTTGTCCCCGAAGCGGACAGTGCGGCACTTTGTCATGAGAGATGTCGAGGTGTTGGAATGATCAGATCTTCATGAATCGGGAAGTGAATGATGCTCCATGGTGTCACCAGTGGGAACAAAACCATCAGTCAGTCCATATCTACAATCTATTTCACAGGTCGCTCGTGCATTTACATTATAGACATCGCTCTCGTGTCGATCAAATAAGAAATACCCCAATCAAAACATGAAAACTTATTCCTACCCTTACCTATTCTACAGTATGTAATGCATAACGCTGGTTGTAAACTTGGTGATGGTTGTGATCCATTTTCCACCTAGCTGTAAGCAGTGTTCTCGTCTTAATGCGCTAGTAAGTGGACACCGTGTTAGACACGAGCAGACCAATATTACTCGTTCGTGTAGCGGTAATGAAAGTGAAGTGAAAACCAACGGAGAAGGCCATCGGCGAAAGCAACAGCGGTAGCAGCACATTGATCATAAAATGAGAAAATATCGGGCAACACAAAAGATAAAGGAAAAATTACTAAGGATGTGGGATTGATCTGAATCCTATTGCCCTAAAAGTCAGCATCCCGAGCTAGTACACACCATTTGCTCGTTTAATGCTCCTTAAACTGAGTAAAGTTCTCGAAATTGGTTTTGTACTCCAGCGAGCAGAGCCACTACTCAGTGTCGAGAGCGCTGTGAAAGGAGCTGCTTGCAGTTTGCGGAGTGTGTCTGTTGTTGCTGCCGCGGGGCCTAAACGAAGCTATCGCGCCCAGCTTGTTTGTGAGTTCGCTGAGGTGTTACGGTCGTTGTCTGAATGCTGATGAAGCAAGGCTGATCGTGAGTGCACTGGTGGCAGAGGGATAACGGTTGCACTCAGCACTGGCACAATAATGAGAACAGATTCTTGATAGCCAGACCAAGACTTGCCTCGCTCCTCGGTAGCACGTTTCCCTCTCTTGAAGACCTGCGAGATTACGGGGTAGAATCTCTTCATGACTACAACGTACCTTAAATGTACCGATCTCACAATGAAAAGGTGTCCGCAACTTAATCGTAACGCGTGCAGCGTGATTCATTTGGATAGAGTTCTAGTTGAATTGATCCGCATCGGTTTCGCTTACAGCCGCCGATTTTACATTTACAGTTAAACAAGTTTTTTAATCCATTGTCGCGAGGGCATAGCCTGCTTCGCAGCATCTGCCTCTTGGGTAACTTAGTGACTGGTGTAAAATCGTCTGGGATATTCTTCGACGTCATTATATTCTTGTTTACCCAGCACGCCTGGATCCACAATGGCAAACGATACTTCTCTGAAGCATCTAACACTGTTCTTATGAACTGTGACCTTGCAAATTCATCCTTCTTGGCACCGCATATCTAAATAGTAACAGCTATTGCGCTGCAAGGAATTACTTAACGTAGTGAAGTATAGATTGTAATGCGAATGTTTGTGTAGTTGAGAGTAAAACTCTGAATGAATTATTAGCTGGCCATGCCTGCACTGCATGCCTTATCACGTGCCTACGCACGAGGAGGAAAGCATCACGCCCAAAAACCCCTTTGACTACACAGAACACACCAATCTGTGAGCCGATTCTCAGCAGTACTGAGACCTGACCATGACCGTGAGTGACCACGAGAGAAGTTGTGAGACTACATCACAGTAGAGTTCTCATACTCCCCCCGAACTTACGAATCATGGTCCCGCAGAAGTGCACATCCGGCAGCTTCTACCACGTCCTCCACTCCTAGCAACTCTCGCAGCATAGAGAACCGCTGTGGACCGAGTGCTTTAGTAAATATATCCGCGATGTTCTCGCTTGTTGGGACGTAATCGAGCATGAGCTCTTTTCTTTCCACAAGTTCTGCAATCTTGTGGCTCAGCTTCGCAAACCGCTTAACGCCTTCGTAATTCCCTACGTTTTGACAGACTTTTAAAGTACTTTGGTTGTCCAGGCACAGCTTCGGAATATTGACTTGCATTCCGATTTCTTCAAGAAGACCTTGTACCCACATTAAATTTTCCACACACGTGCTTGCAGCGACGAGTTCCGATTTACATGTTGCGTCGGTCACAGTTTTCTGCTTCTTGCTCTTAAACCCGAAGCTCCAATTATTTAATTAAAGAACATATCCCGAGATTGATCTACTCGTATCTGGGCAATTTGCGTGGTCTGCGTCGCTGTAGGCGCAAAGCTGCAACTTGCTGCTTGATACTGCATCTGATTTGCGATAAACTAATCCATAACTCTTAGTTCCTCGCAAATATTGCAACACACGCTTGGCACTGGAAAAATTCTCCTTCGTGTACGACCCTGCATGCCGACCGAGGCACCGTACAGCATTTGCAATGTCTGGACGGGTGCAACTTACTAAATACTGCAGTTTCCCAACCAGTTCTCGATATGGAATCGACGGGTCGTTAATTTTGCAATTATCCTTCTCCAGTGGTAGCATTTTCTCGTTGTGTATCTGTGGGGAACCAACTGTTCGTGCCATTCTCATGCGAAATCGATCCAGAAGTTGATCGATATACGCTGACTGAGAGATGCACAACAGGACTCCTGGTTCGTAGAAAATTTACATTGATAGCAAGTGTTTGACACGTCCAAGGTCTTTCATCACGAATTTGAGGCGAAGTTCTTCAATCACACTGTCAACATCGGCAGGCTTGCCAATCACCATCATGTCATCCACATAAACTGTTATCATGACAATTCTTCCATCTACATACTTCACATAGAGACCGACATCGAATGCACATCGACGAAACCCGATCTCTACCAAGTAAGCATGCAATGTCTGATACCAGATCCTTGCAGCTTGCTTAAGGCCATAAATGCCTTTTTGAAGTAAACATACCCGTCCCGTTCCATCATCGAAGAACGCGGGCTGTTCCATGTAGATTGTCACACCTTTCAGCACACTATTAAGAAATGCAGTTTCCACGTCGACATGCTTGGCCTCTAACTCCAGTAGTAATGCTATCAAAAGCATTAAAATCATCGTAATGATCCGCACGACAGGTGAATGCGTGTTCCAATACTCAATTCCAAACCGCTGCTTGAAACCATGGATAACTAACCGTGCTTTGTACCGCAAGATATTCCCATTTTCGTCTCGTTTAACGCGAAGTACCCATTTGGTAGTGAGCACTTTTACTCGCTTTGGTCTGTTTACCATAATCCATGTCCCATTCTTTAGTAACGATTCGTGCTCAGCTTTCATCGCTGCTTGCCACTCTTCCCGTTGAGGTGACCGTAATGCTTCTTCTACCGTCTCTGGCGTCCCCACAAATTCTTCCTCCAGCATCAATTGATACCCATCTAATCTAGAATTAGCTCGCCTTTGCCTTGTTGACCGCCTGGTAGGAACTGCATTCTGCACTCGCTTCCTGCGTTGCTGCCGTCTTCGACTATTGTTGGTCGGACCACGACTAACACTTACTGCTGCTGAGTTAGTGCTGCTTGCACTACGAGTAGTGGGGCTTGAATCTCCGTAATTTGTACTTCCATTACCAGCTGCAGTATCATCAGCGAATTCTGCATCAGTGACTACTCCAACACCATTGGCTGTTCTAGCAGCGTCAGCAACACCAGATGCTGGTCTAGTTGGATTACTAGGTGGATTCACATCAACCGCGATATCGGGTTCCGATTCGTCACTGCTGCTAGATGATTGCATCGATCCAGGTTCGCTCTCGAGTCTAGACAAATCGGATTTTACTAGCGTGTCCTTGATCATACGTACAGCGCCAGCTCGCACACTCTCCTTCGCCACATATTCCACTGGTAAGGGCACAAACGGAATATGTTCGTAAGTTCCGCTCCTCTCTGTCAGCAGTGCCGATATGTACTTCCTACTAACGGTGATATCCTCTCGGAACTTTACATCGCGAGCTTCGACAATGTTTCCTGTTCGTAGGTGAAGCAAGCGGTATCCAGTTGTCGAGCGCGCGAACCCCAACAGTATAGCAGGCTCCGCGTTTGGACTTAACTTGTGTTTACGTTTTGCAACATAAATGAAGCCCACCGATCCACATACTCGTATTTTACCCACGTTCGGTGTCTTGTCAAACAATTTTTCGGACGGAGTCTTGCCGTTCAGCGCTCTAGTAGCACTCATGTTGTCAATATCAACGATGTATTGTAACACTTCAGGCCACAACTTATTAGGCAAATCTGCTGCGTGCATCGCTGCGCGCATTTTATTCACGAGCACTCCGTTCAGTTTCTCCACGAGAGCATTCTCTTCTGGTGTATAGGGATGAGTAGGGATGTATCGGATTCCCCGTGCCTCCAAAAACAGTTTTAGCTCAGTGTTGACGAATTCTCCACCACCGTCGCTTGTGAAGGTCTTAATTCTGTGACCTTGTGCTAATAACTCTGTCATCAGCTTGATTGTATTTGCGTTTGCTTCAATCTTGTGTTTCAATGGAAAACACCACTTGTATCGTGAACCCTCATCTTGTATCAACTGGAAGTAGCGCGTAGAGCCAAAACCGGGTAGATGCTTGCCCATATCGCATGTATCGGACATGAGACGTTCATAATTGATTTTTGTACGTTTTTCTGCAGCACGCATCTTGTATGACATTCTTCTTCGTTTTGCGGACATACAGCTTAAACATGAAAACTTCTTCTTGAACAACGCAGCCGGTATGTCCATACCTTCAACAGTTCTACTATCCATCATATGCTTGATTGCCGCCACATTCAGGTGTCCCAGGCGTTCATGCCATCGCATCAACACGTTTTCATCACCCGCGATCGCCATCATTGCCACTCCCTCAACTAACTCATCACAACTAACAGTTTTCAGCCAGTAGTGTTTACCTTTCTTAGTAAATTCGAGTCGTTCACCTGAGCGGGGTAAGTCTAGAAATAATTTGCGAGTGGCTTCGCTTTTGCAATTACTTGACATTTCCCATCCACTGTCTTCCATCACTCCTAAACTGATCAGGTTCACAGATCCATGCGGAGAGTACTCCACGTTTTGAAGTAGCAATTTTACGAGACAACCACCATTGTGGTCGACTGCGTTGACCGCCACATCGCCACTCATGACACCGTGAGTTATTTGACCATCCCACACCTTAAAACTCAGCTTTGACTGCTTCTGTGTGACGAAATTCTCGCGATTTGTGCAGACATGCGTCGACGTACCAGTGTCGAGCATCCATTCACCCGACCTGATGTCTTGTGTCACCGGATAAACCATGCCTACCATATCATCATCCTCGCTACTACTACTTTCGCCGTAGCCATTGTTCAGGTATTCCATGTGATCAATCAACCCGTGCTCTTTCTTGACCTTGTGATCTTTCTTCTGCTGCGGCGTTTTCTCCTTCGTGACTATTTTCGCTTGGTTTACTTTTGCCTGCTTGTTCTTGTATTGATAGCAGTCTCTTTTAAAGTGTCCTGGTTTCTTACAGTGATAGCACTTCGGCAACGGCTTCTTTCTGCCTCGACCACCACCACCACGGCCGCCATTGGATGAGGTATCTCCAGATCCACGACCAACACGACCACCCATCACATTCATCACTACGCCACCTTGACCTGTCATCCGGTCTCGTTCGTCTCGTGAGCGGAGAGCATTTGTAGCTTGAAGCAGTGTCGGTGGACGTCCCTCTCTTGTTGGTAAATCAAATTGCTCCACCAGTTCTCGATGTGTCATAGCCACACCCATTAGTAATAAACGAGCCATCTCATCATCGGTGATAGCGTGTTCAGTGCCAACATTCCTCAGCTGTTGTCGCAATTGTGTCATTGTTCTCAAGTAGTCTTGTCATCAACTGATCCGGCTGATGCGTGCATTGGTAGAGTTGGCGTCGTAATAAGACCGCGTATGAAAAGTCACGCTGTGTGTAATCGGACACTAGTAATTCCCACATTTCTGCCGCTGTTGCCATTCCACACACTTTCGATGCGTCATCGCTTTTCCGACCGCCACGCAACCCACGCAATATAGTAGCCCGTGCCAGTCGATCACGTCTGTCAAATTCAGCTTGCTCGTTCTCCCCGACTACCGGCCGCGTCTCGACGCCTGTCAGTATATTCCATGCGTTTCGTTCATCCAAGTAGAGCTCCAATTCAGCTTGATACAGCTCAAATGTTCCCTCAAACAGCGGTGGTTTGGTGCTTCCGCGTAATGTAGTCACCGCCGCTCCTCCTGCACCATCAGCGCCTCCTCCAGCTCCGCGATCACCCATGACTTCAATCTTTTGATGTTTGAATTAAACACTTCACCAATGTAAGTCCTTGGGCTCATAACCTAATAGCTATTGCGCTGTAAGGAATTACTTAACGTAGTGAAGTATAGATTGTAATGCGAATGCTTGTGTAGTTGAGAGTAAAACTCTGAATGAATTATTAGCTGGCCATGCCTGCACTGCATGCCTTATCACGTGCCTACGCACGAGGAGGAAAGCATCACGCCCAAAACTCCCTTTGACTACACATCAATCTGTGAGCCGATTCTCAGCAGTACTGAGACCTGACCATGACCGTGAGTGACCACGAGAGAAGTTGTGAGACTACATCACAGTAGAGTTCTCATAAGCAATGGTGATCCAAGTGGTTGTTCAGCAATTTTTCAGCAATATTACCACCCGAAATCCGCCGGTCACGGCGGTCACTGCTTCACTTCGTTCCGGCCAGATGGCAAGTCTCCATCAGTTGCTTCGACTATAGTGGCAAAGAGAGAAAGGTGTCGTGTCCAGAAAACTGGGAGTTTTAGGAGTTCAGATATTCATGGGCCCATCGCTTGTTAGAAAAAAACCTCGGAATGTTGCAGACGTAGTTGTAGAGTTCGCGTGGAGACTCACGAATGAACTGCAGTCTAAAAGCTATGCGCGAATGCGTGACCAACTTATGAATTATGCGCCAGTGGCAATTTATCCGTAGCATACTCGGATTTTATCCTGGGTTTTTCAAGATAAAATCTGATTTCGA
>PCFV01000946.1:0-10735 GCA_002812785.1 Phytophthora litchii
ACAAGAGATAGGGCGGCGGCTATAGCTACTACCCGGCCTACTACTCGTCCTACGGCTATCCAAACTACGGCTACGGCGGCTACTACGGCTATGGCGGTGACTACGACTACGGCTACTACCCGAACTACTACCCGTCGTACGGCCACCCCAGTTATGGCTACGGCAACTACTATGGCTACTACCCTGGCTACGACTTCAAGTACGAGTCTGCTACGTCGGGTGGTGCTGCTGGTAAGACGGAGTCTGTGACTGAGCCTACGGAGGGTGTCGACACTAAATCGGCTGAGAAGGAGGGCAATACGTCGTCGAAGTCGAAATCGACGGAGACCAAGTCCAACAAGTCGGAGAAAGCGAAGAACAAATGAAGGAAGAGGACAGTGGGAAGTGTGTATTGTGATGGCAATGTAGTTCGCAGAATGTGTAGCGTAGACAAAATCATTTAGCGATACGAAGACAATGGATGTAAGTCTTGTTTTTACATTTACCGCGTCAGTTCCACAACACCATTTGCATTTCAAGTGTGGTAAGTTACCATTGGTAGCTAAGTTTTTGTTTATCGTGGATTGGTACGTTGCACGACTTTACGTCTATGCTTTTATATCCTCTTGACTTTCTGGCAAGTGTAGTGTAGTGTAGCACATTTGTTTCAGCATCGCAAATTTTCACTTATCCCCTTCCTATTAATTATGAATTTAGTCATGACTTCCTCGCTTACTATACAAGCTTGTAGTATATGGAAACTTTGCTGGGTACACTACCAGTTTGCCTTATTGCTGTACTGGGTCGGCAACATCGACGGCATCTTCTCCTTCAATACCATTTACTTGTTCGTCAAATGTGCCATCGATACGAGCCGCTTCTTGTACGAAGTTTAGCAGTCTCTGCTCAAGACCCGAAAATGGCATCTCGTCCATGGTCTTGATTGTGAACGCATTCTCATAATAAATATCCTTTCCGTAGCAGCGCTTAAACTGGGGGAAATACCGACCGCCATTGGCACCGCGTACGTCATATTCGTCCAGGTGTACCTCACCCATGCGGAAGTCCTGCACATGGGTCCAGACTTTCTCACGATTCTCGCTGGACAGTTTCTCCTGGTTGCGGTGGAGGAACACAATCTCGCGCTGCGGGTCATGTTGCACCATTGTAACACCACAGAAAATATTTTGATCTGGTAGTTTGAGACCTGCAGATCCGGGTGGTGTCTCGATCATATAGAAGGAACTACCTGTCTTGAGCCACGCAAACCGGAACAAATCCTTGTCTCCCCAAGCGAGACGCAATCTTTCAAAGATGTTTGGGTTGAACGCGTAATACATCAAGACATTGAGTGCCTTCTGATGCACGCTACGATCAATTAGAACCTGGCCTGATTCCTGCTCGAACATGTCGACTGGCTGCAGATCAAAGAACTCCCACACAAAGCTAGTGGGTTGAATATTGAAGATAGTCTTCTTCGGGCGCCAGAAATCAGGCCAGAAGATGGCGCCTTCGTGTTGGAACTGCGGTGTATCGAATAGATACGTGGGGTCTCGTACTGCAAAATTATCAGCATCAAGTAGCAACACCTGGTCGAATGCGCTGTAGAACACAGCGTACGTCTTGGTGTAGAACCTCGATGCTCGTGGGTCTCGGATCTCGCGCATGTAGGCTCCATATTTTCCAGTCAGTTCTCGAAGCAGCGGGTGGGACGGATCCGTCTCCGAGCGCTTGTACCACAGCTCAACGGGTAAAGTGCAGCCCATGCCTCTTAAAGACCTCACCGACGCATATACACTCTGCAACATTTTGTCATATACCACAAAGATAATTCCCCGTTTGTATGAAGAAGGAGGTGTTGCCACAATCTGCAGCTCTTTTCTCAACTGTTGGATATCCCTGACTGGAGTTGTCGTCCGAGTCAACTCAACTCCACGACGAATTTTGTTGAGCATGTCCCCATCTGCGAGTTTCTTCTTCTCGTTCTTCGCTGCAGCAGCAGTTATTTGATCTTCTGCCAATTGTTGTCTGCATTTTTCCAGTGAGAACGTTTGGTCGTGCACATATTCAGTCGCTTTGCGTCCGAATTCCAAAAATTTCGCAAATTCTTGGCATCGAAATGCAACGTCGTTACGTAGTGAATCGCAGTGCATTTTCAGGACTTGATGCACTTCACCTGTGCTCTTATGGCGAATTTCACAGTAGCCACTCTCTCCATTGTGTACTGTTGCATTGCACGCTCTGTCATTGGCTGGATCGGGTCCTCCGTTAGGTGAACAGTCTCGTTGCGCTTTCCACCCTACACACTCAAAGTTGCTGAGGTCTTGCACGACTGCCGCTTCGTTTTCATCCTCTGCTGGTTGTTGCATGAGCTCTGTCATCTGACCGCGAAGTCCGTTGCCATCGTGTTCGTTGTTGCCATGCAGACTGTGCACTGCCAAACGTTGCAATTGCAGATCGCGTTGCTGGATGAGTGAGGCAACACAGATCAAACCTAGTGCGCAACTCATGACAATGAGGAAAAAGAAGGCAAACATCTTGTTGTGTTGCATGCGTCCGCCATTGCAGAGCTTGGCGTCTTGTGTTGCAACTTTGTGCTCCGCCTTCTGCATCGGGTTGGAAATTGGCGACTGAAGTGGAGCAAGCGAGCAGAAATTCCACCTTGCACTATCTCTGGCCTGTCGTTTCAGGTGCGTCACTAGGGCGACGTTTTGGGCCAATCGAAGACGCGGAAAGCGTACCTTTCGACCAATGGGAGGCGATAAACCAGGTACTTCAGTTTTTTTGCCAGTGTGGCTGCTTGGTTCGAAAACTGGCAACATCGAGTGGAATTGGTGCATTTGCTGGTGTTGCCTGTCACACGCCTTTGCGGTCTGGTCTGGATGTGGCTGCTTGGTTCGAAATACAGTGAGCTGGCAACATCGAGTGGAAATTGGTGCATTTGCCGGTGTTGCCTGTCACACGCCTTTGCGGTTGCAGCATGCCTTGTGATAACAATAGCGTTTGCTGGGGTAAATTTATCTAGGCTGGGTCCTTACGTTCTGATCGCACCCCGAACGGTAAGATACAACAGCAATTCGCAAAATTGGTGGTCCACGAGACAGCGTGCCAGGTGTCCACAAGTCAGCGCCGTCGCAGCCAGAGCACTCTGGCTTGAGCGCCAGCTGTAGATTCGCGTCTCATTTGCGTCACTCGTGTGCTGAACTTGCATTGTTGCTGATCAACACGCTGTTTAGCGGAGCAAAGCATGGGCTATCCATCAACGAGCAAATCGAAATTCGCACGATCGCTCGATCGAGTCTTGCGTGAGGTGGGGGATTTTCTTGGCATCGTCTTGTAACGGACATCGCGTGAAGTGACGATGGTACACTGTGTGTCAAACAGTGCCACTATTTCTCATGAAAACAACAGCCAGTGCCCAATTTCCCCATCCAAAGCTGGTAAGAATACAAGGGAGTTAATGGTCACCAAATGTGACGGTGACGTAAGATCGAGTAGGATAAAGGATCCCCCCAACATTTCACATCGGTCGCAGATATTCGTGCAAATCAACACGAGCAAGATGCAAAAGTCTCAACGCTCTATATACTCTATGGGACTTTGGTCGGGGTTGCCGTAGTCAATTACTAGCGGTGACCGCATGAAGGTCATGACGCCAGCCCAAGAGTATCCAGGAATTGTCACCCACAACTCGACACGAATTATTGTACACTTTTACAATTGCACGAATACGAGCGACAGTCTCTAGTAATCTTACAACTCTGGTCAACACTTCTGATCTTGCGTCCGCGCAGCGAAACACACAGTTCAACTGCAGGTGAGTCGACGTAGATTTGTGTTCCTAATAAAGCTTTATGCTATTTGTCTCGACAACGGGCTGCTCCCTTTCAGTCGATCTCATCTACTCACGAGTAATGGTGCACTACAGTTCCATTCTCTATGGCGTCCCGTCCCCTTTGTTGTCTTGGGTTTGGTCGTTCTCATCTTTCTCTTCGTAGCCAGCAAGTCGAAGCACATCGGCACCGGCCGCAGCGAACCGAAGGAGGTCGTCTTCGAGGTTTTCAAAGGGAAAGGCACTCATGGGCTTTAATGTAAAGAGCTTCTCGTAGTGCACATCCTTGCCGAAGCACCGCTTGAATTGTGGAAAGACCTTGCCACCGTTGGCGCCACGCACATAATAATCAGCAAGGGTGGACGTGCGCTTGTACTGTTGGATGTGGGTCCACAGGATCCGGTTATTTGCGTACGTGAGCTTCTCCGTGTTGCGATGCAGGAAGATCACGCGGCCACTTGGGTCGTGTTGTACCATGGTCACACCACAAAATAAATCGTAGTCCGGATGCTTAGTACCAGCCGAACCCGGCGGCCTTGGAGTCATGTGGAACGAGCTCTTAGACTTGAGCCATGCAAACCGGAACAGATCCTTGTCGCCCCACACAAGACGCAACTCCTCGTGTGCTCGGGGAAGCGAGAACCCGTAGTACATTAGCACGTTCAGCGCCTTGTAGTGCATCCGCCGGTTGATCATCACCTGGCCACTTTCCTGTTCGAACATGTCCACATAGTCCAGCCCAAAGAAGTCCCAAACATAACTGTTCTCGTGAATGTTAAAAATCGTGTTGCCAGGCTTCCAGAAGTCTGGCCAAAAGATCGCACCCGACTCCACAAACTCCTGCGTGTCGAATAAATAGTTGGGGTCGCGCACAGCAAAGTTATCAGCATCCAGTAGCAACACGTTGTCAAACGCGCTATAGAAGATTGCATACAACTTCGTGTAGAAATGAGTGGCCAGCGGATCTTCGATCACACGCAGATAGACACCAAACTCCTCCACCATAAGCCGCAGCAGTGGATGCTCCACATTCGTCTCGGACGTTTTGTACCACATCTCAATTGGCAATGTGCACCCCAATGCACGTAACGAGCGCACACTCACGTACGCACCTAGTAGCAGTTTCTCATAAATGACAAAAACTACTCCGCGATCAAAGGACAACTCCATTTGACCGACACTTTCGTTTTTCAAACCATCTGCACCAAGTGGAATCGGTGTGCCTGACAGCTTGTTCGTAATGCGAAACTCATCTTGATTATGAGTGTACGAGAAGTTCGGGTCATGCTCATAGTCTGTCGACAAAATATTATAGCTCAGTAGACTCTGGAACATATCACACTTGAACTGCACACCTGGTCTCAGCGAATCACAGTGCATTGCCAGCACGCGGTTCAATTCTCCTGTGCGCGTATTGCGTACCTCACAATATCCCGAAACTCCATTTGACACCAATTCACTGCAGTTTTTATCATTTTCAAACTCCCGTTCCCCTGATGGTGTGCAATTGGTAGTTTGTCTCCATCCTA
Source organism: Phytophthora litchii (assembly GCA_002812785.1). Lineage (NCBI taxonomy): Eukaryota > Oomycota > Peronosporomycetes > Peronosporales > Peronosporaceae > Phytophthora > Phytophthora litchii. The sequence continues at coordinate 5,341 of PCFV01000946.1, forward strand.
CACATTCATAGTCGCCTAAATTGCTCAGCTCCTGTCGCGTCACTTGATTCTTCACCTTTGTGTCATCTACAGACGTGAACATGTGCGACAATCGCTTGAGTTTCGCCAGCATCTGATTCTCCTTCCACACTGCAAAGAGTCCTCGCTTGGCGCCGCTCACGTCATTGTTTGAGATCGATCCGTCCTGTACCATGCGTCCCAATGTCACAAGACACACCATACAGATCACAAAGGCAACGATAAACAACGCCCAGAGCAAGTTCCACGTGCGTCGCTCGGACAAAAGCACGCCCTTCCGCTTGGATGGCGAAGCTTCTCGTTCATCGCCGCTTCGACTTCGACTGCCGCGCTTTACAAACGGTTTCTTGCGTGGTGCATGACGTCCAGTCGCTCCACCTACGAATATGGGCAACGGTGTCCCTTTACGGCTCGCGCCGTGCTCTACCATTGCCTAGAAGTGAAGCTCTCGACTGTAGAATTGGGTACCTTCGGACGTCGATGGCGAGCGAACCACGCGTCGTTGGAAAGTGGTTCCTGCACGTAGATACAGAGGAGAAAACGGAGGAGAAGCAGAGCCTGGTTGCGGAACGTACGGTGCTGTTGACGACTCGAGAGCGCAAGCTTCCGACGAGGGACAATAGCGATGGCCAAGATGGCGCTCTTCGATTTCTGAGGGGGTTGCTCGACCTTTTCCGGATTAAGTTGCGTGAAGAGGAAAAATGGCTGTGATTGGATGGGTAACGTTATGTTGCGCAATCAATTTGCATCTAGGTTGCGTTCAATAAGATCCCACTGTACTGATTGGTTCAAGATGTAGGACGACGAGCCAGCTGTTCAGCATTACAGAAGCATTTGGAATGGTTTAGTTGCAGTGCCATCTCCACTCCTACTTCCTACTTAAAGTCGCTCACTGGCGCCGCGCACTGCAGTCGTTTCCAAAAATTAGCATCCAGCTTCAAAGTTTTAGCGTTACGTGATTGGCGGAAAAAGTATCCATAATCGACAATCTCGAAACTGAAGTTGAGGGAAAAAAAAGAAAGCGACAGTCAATCGCGCCAAGGTACATAGGCAACTACTTGGTAGATGTACAGCATCGCGTGGGTAGTAAAAGTAAAGGCTGTTTATTGTTTCCGCGGCGGCGTTTGTAGCCGTTTTTGCTACTACCGTGACCGTAACAATAGTTGCAGCCATTGCTGTTGATTGAGCTGTGGTAATCGCTGTTGTAGTGCTGGTCATCGCAGTCATCGCCCTTCTTGTCAACATAATATTGCGGTGGTAACTCTCTTGCAACTAACTAGATGCAACAGTGTCGCTTTCAATGGTTGCCGTCTTGGTCCGTGCTGTTGCCACTGGATCATTCATCACAGTGATCACAATTTGTTACAAATCACTAATACAGAACAAAATTGCCGATCTTCACGATTAGTTGTTGAAGTCGTTCTCAGGATCTTGGGAATTACTGGTTGTTGACAGTGTAGAATGGACATAGTTTGGTTTTTTGTGTAAGGAGATGAACATGTTTTGGGTTTGACCATTCTACTTGCGGCACATCAGTTGGTCAACTCAAATGAATTAGGTGGCATGATTCCGCATCGAACTGCGAACTTTCCCGTCCATTAGAGACCGCTTCTCGAATCGACCCACAACAGGTAGTCTCCCCAAACACCTTCCGCATATTTGTTTGGCGTTGTGGTACGGGTCCCAACTTTGGAAAGGCCGAGCAAGTGCAAAATGGCATTGTAATCGTGGCTTCTGGAAGCAGCTCTAAGGAATCGTTTTTCACTAGTTTCTGTACGAAACAGAATGTGTTTGGTTTCCTCGATTTGATCGAGATACACGCTAGCTGACGCACTCCCAGTGCTTGCAGCGAGGGTAACCACGATAAGGAGCACATAAAGAATGTGCATACTTCAATAGCCCCATGGTTGTCTTGAGCGCTTTTGGGCGATTCTAAAATATGACGTTGTGCGCTCGAACCGAAGATGTGGAGTGCGAGTTTCAGCGTTCTTGCTACTTGTTTATGAATGTTAGTGCTGACGCGGCTCGTGATGCAATAGGTAGATAGGATGATGGTGCTTACCGCCGTCGTTGCAACGTCTGTACTCGTTGCGGGGTCTGCAAACTGAATATCTGTGCTATACGGTCTCAAAGTCGTATTGATATTATTGGGAACTTCGGTTTGGCACTACAAACTTTGTGATGTATCCTCATATTCTCTGAATAATTTAGTGTTAAGTGCGGGGTCAGGTTCCGTCTACGTCTAACTCAAGCACAATGGTGATGTATCCTCATATAATTTAGTGTTAAGTGCAGGGTCAGGTTCCGTCTACGTCTAACTCAAGCTCGCCGAGCTCGATGGCACCAACGATACCGTGTCGACAACGACGACGGAGACGACAGATGCACCCACTGTGTCAACACAACCACTAGCGACAAGCAAGAGAGTAAAGACACGAGTGATGCCAGTGGCAGTGCTAGTGCCGGTGATGCTGGCTCCCCAGCTTCGGACGTGTCAACCACTTCCGACGCGAGCACACAGGCTGTCACTTCGATCACAGCTGTGGTACTTGTTGTGACGAGTATCCTGCTGCACTAAAAACTGTGAGGATCAACCTGCTGAGGGAATACAACTCTTTGCGATATACTCGTAACCTATGCTGCTAAAGTTACACAACTCACATCCCCAATCTTTTTCTTTGTGGGTCTTACGTTTGAGGAACTTTGCTTAACAACTCAGTACGGCAGTCTGACGAAAGGTAGTGCCTACTGCAAATTGCACCTTTGCTAGTCAACAAGGAAATATGTTGTCCTAGAATTGCCCCTCACCTCAAACATAGATCGCACTGTTATGTTTTCAACGTTCTTTCGTCTCGCTAGCACTATCGTCTTTAATATCTCAACTTGATGAACTCCACGACCAGGTGGCAAATTTACCACGAGAACGAGAGGTCCTCAGAAGTGGGAGCTGGACGTTCGGGGACAATGTTGAATTCGTCGAGAATGGCAGTCTGTTCGTCCTTGAATGCTCGAAGAACACGGTCGTCATTGCAAACCACCGCGAACTTGCCACGCCAGTTGCCTTTGGCGAGAAATTTCTGAATCACTCGCAAAGCTACCTGTGCCCCCTTAACGCACGGGACACCAAGGTTCCCCGTAGAGACGGATACCAAAGCAACACATTGGAGATCTTCGCGCTCAACAACGCTCATGGCATTCTCGTACGTCTCGCCCAGTAGCTGGTAACAATTCGCTGCACCAACACTCGGACCGACACAGTGAATAAGTTTGTCGACCTCAGCTTCAAAAGCAGGGGTGACGATGGCCGAACCTGCCGGGAGCCAACCCGATCCATTAGGAAGGCTGCTACGGAAGGACCGACTGCTGACGAACTCATCAAGACCACGACCGGCACGACGAAAGACTGCACCAGCAGCACCGATGTATGGATTCATCAGTGTTGAGCTAGTTGGGAATGCGATTCCGTCCAGCGGAATGCCATCAATGTTGTCAACGCGCTGGATATCGCCTTCGACGATAGTCACCGCCTCCTCAAAGCGCTTCCAGTCGTCCATCGACTGCATAAACTCCTGCAGCTCAACACATGTGTGTTCACGACTGGTCCAATCCCAGTTACGGTCTTGGATGGCCCCATTGTCAACTTGCAGCACCTCATCTCGTTTGCCACCGAAATGCACCTTTGACAATTGAGTCCATAGGGCCCTGTCTAGTAGATACTCGTGCAGCTCTTGGGTGTCGTGAGCAACAGTCAATACGGCATCGAAACTTGATAGATCCAAGTAGAAGAGGATAGTGTGAGCGACGCCTTCTACTGTCCATAACTCCATACCACGTAGTGCTTTTGACGTAGTGGTATCGGCTTTGAGAGACATTTGATATTGGTTGCGGTGAAGTGCGAAATTGATAAATGACTTCAGCGATTTCTGTGCGATCGTAAGTGACCTTCATTCTAATCTACTTACTGCAGGTGTATTTCATTGTCTGAGTTCAACGTATCCTCCATCAAAACAGGCAACGACATGCCGCTTTAGGCTAAAACCTTTAGCAGGCTTTCTAGTAAATCACTATAACTCTGTAGGTAACAATAAAAAGATTGCTAACTGCACGTCCGATTCTTGATATGCTGACAACATATGACTCCAACCACTCGCGGGTTCCTGCTTGAATAACCCTGGGATCTTGCTCTCGTTCCCAACAACAAGGTCAAGATATCCAACGATCTCCAACGTTGCTCTCAGGAAGCGACAAAAGCACATTAAAGTCCTTCAGAGCTTCTCTCTTGGCAGCTTCAAACGCTTGCAGCACGTATTCCTCTTTGCACACGACCGCAACTTTGCCTCGCCACTCATTCCTCACAAGAAACTTCTTGATCGCGCGCATGGCTACTTGACCACCTTCATTCGGTGAAACACCAAGACTACCTGTAGAGACCGACGCCATCACGACACACCGCAGATTCTCCTGTAGCACAGCGTTCATCGCATTCTCGTACGTGAGCTCAAGTAACTCATAACAACGAGGTACGACAATGCTAGGACCAACACAGTGGATGAGTTTGTCCACACCTGCATCAAATGCAGGTGTCACTACAGCAGACCCCACCAGTCTCGCCCCTCGAAAGGACGGGTCTCTCACGAACTCCTCGAGTCCATGACCCGCACGTCGGAACACAGCCGCAGCCGCACCGACGTGGTGGTTGGTCAGGTGGGGGTTGGTCGTTAATGCTGTTGATGTTTTGGGTGTCGCCTTCCACGATTGTCACAACCTCATCGAAGCGTGTTCGGTCGTCCATCGATTGCAGAAACTCCTGCAATTGGATACACGTTCGCTCTCTACTGGTCCAGTCCCAGTCTCGACCTTGGAACGGAAGCACTTCCACTGCCAATTCCGGGTTTCGAGGACCTCCGAAGTGCAAATTGGACAGTGCAGTCCATAGTGTATCGTCCTGCAGATACCCTTGCAATTCAGACGTTGCTTGGAGGACGTGCAGCAAGGCGTCGAATGTGGTTAGGTCCAAGTAGAAGAGGATAGAGTGAGCGACGCCCTCTACGGCCCAGATCTCCAGTCCTGTTGATACATGACCATTTGAGTTCTAGTTTGAAGTGGGTTAACGCTGTGATTAGATGCTACAGTGTATAGCGTATACGATATTTTGCATCTACTTAGTATTTGAGTTTTATACACAATACATTAAGGTACCCACGAAGTCGTACACTTTATACGTAGCCACGTATACTTAGAAAAATAGATTCGCATGTATACATACGTAGGAGTATTGCGCACGTTTGCCGTGAAGTTGCTCCATCCACAAAAGACTTCTAGTGCAGTAGCACACTCGCCACAACAAGTGCCAATGCTGTGATCGAAGTGACAGCCT
>PCFV01000947.1:0-10689 GCA_002812785.1 Phytophthora litchii
GTCCAACAATCGATGCACGCGAGATACTAAAACTTCAAAACGTTGGTCAAGTGCCGACGGATTGTGTCGGCGGGAGTGTGGGCAAGTGCGGAGAAGAGTGCACTAGGACTTGATGCACGGTGCTAACCTACTCACAAGAGGACATGATCGCACTGCTGGACGAGATCGAGCGCACTTTACCGACAGGAAGGAACGAATGGGTCTCACGGGATTACTTGGTGTACGCTGAGCTGGAAGGACGGACTGCGTGATATCGTCTCCATCAACATAAAGTTCCAGGCACTGTTGAAGTGCGCGAAACCAACAGGAAATCCACAATGCACGGAGAGCATGACAGATACAGCGTTCCATTGAAGAGAGTGTAGCACACGAAATAAACGTGGACGAGGGTGAAGGCGAAAGCAGGAAGAGTGGTGATCGGGGTGCATATGCTGGTGACACACATATTTCAGCTGGAGGTGATACACAAGAAGCTTACATTAAATGCACTCGTTTTGATGAAAGCGTTGATTTACACCGCTTACTACAACTTAGTCAATGTAAGAAGAAGTTGAAGAGATTTAGTCGTTTAGCCCTAGCGTGCCCTTGGCAAGCGTGACACCGATCGATGGGTCCTTAACCACAAGATCTTTCATTCCACTCGCGACACCGAGGAGGGCTCCGTAGGCTACAAACCCGCCTATGTCGTAGCCGTCTCTCTCCTCCTCTTTCGCTTTAATTGATTTCTCCAGTTTTTTTAAGTCGGTCTCTTTGTACTGATCGACGTTGCCGAGAGGTACTCGCACTTTGCCCGTGACAACACCGTCATCGACGCGGAAGACCTCGGCGTAGAGTTTGGGTGGGGATTTCGACTTGGTATGACCACAGACATTGTCACTGCTAGCGAGCAGTATGGTCGTCATCGGTACAATGGTTCCGACCAAACGCATGGTTGTAGAATGTTGGGAATTCAGGAAGGCTTGGTCCGGTGGGAGGCAATTACGAAATGAAGCTCGGTTAGGAGACTTGAATCGAAAATATACGTGTCGAGCAACTCGATAACTTGATCATGGTTTTTGCATCTTCGGATTTGTACATGATCCACAATCCCATTACAACGTCTCCAAGAATCATGCATGATTTTGAATTTCTTGGGGAGAGAAGAGCAGTCAAAATTGTGTTTGATCCAAGGTCTCCATTGGAAATGTAATGTAACTCAAAGTGGAAATGACAAGTGGATGTTAGCGTGCATAATGCAAGTAGACCCGCGGTCTAGGCTTGGAAACCAGGGTCGCGCAGGATTTGCGAAGGCACACTCAACGCCAAATTTGCACTTACCAGATTGAATAGCTAGGAGCGCAGCAACTCTCATTATTTACACCTGTCGCAAAGCTCATGATAATGAAGATAGAGGAGGCTGGTGATTCACCATCACAACACGAGTAAAAAATGGGGTAAACGACTACATCTATAATAGACTATTGTCAATAGTAGTTGTTATCATCTGTCTAGTCCATCGTCAAAGTGAATTGTCTTCGCGTCCTATCTTACAAATACACCATACACTTTCCAATTACATTATTAATGATGAAAACCAGGAATTAAGAAACTTCTCCACCTCAAGAACTCGCTGCAGAGCGCTCCAAACGCGAATCTTTTCTCGAGCATTGGTACATTCGTGTGGTTGTCAAGGATACACCCAATGCAGTAATCACCATCCTGAATCTAGCTCCCTGTTTGCGTTTCGTGAATAACGAATTACGCAGTATAAGTCGAGGTTCACCTCCAATTTCATCGCGTTCCACACCTTCTAAGGTAACTTTTCACCACACATGAACCAACATCAGCTTTTCGATTATGGAGGATACTTGGTTCTTCTGAGCAATGCCTAGTTGCGAACTGGAACGCCGAATGCAACAGCGGACCTAATATGGAATGTTCACCGCGCAAGAAAGAAGTTATCAATCCAAGAACTAGATTATACTCTAAACCTTGCCTACCTAGAAGCTAGGCCACTACATTTACATATCGAGTTCATGGAGGAAGGTTTGAGAGGGAAATTCCGTATGCTCGTAGCGGACGGAAAAAGCTGCTTACAACTTCGTTTTGTTGACCTGCATGCGTACACAGGTTCAATATTAACCGTTGCTTGTGCGCTACGAACGAACGATCGTCGATCCAAGGTCAATTCATCACCCGATCGGATTTGTTATCCCCGCTGGTCCAAAGCCTGATACTTATACTTACTTGATGCGAATATACCATTCGATTCGTTCATGTGTAGAAAAGAACACCACGACAAAAGAGTCTTGAAAAAGGCCATGATGTTATCTCAAGCTTTTACGTTGTTGGCGTCAGCAATGTGACTTTAGGTTTCGTCACAACGACAAAAGAGGTGTCTCCGTTAATTTTTTCTTTGAGGCGATGTAGGTACCAGTTCAGGCCCAACATTAAGTTCAAAAGTGGGCATCAACAAAGTAGAAGAACGCGAAGAAGACGTCACGTACATTGATTTCGCTTCCATGTTGAGTCAAAACAACCGACAGCGACATGCTAGGAGACTCAATATCCTCCATACAACAGAGAAAACCGAGCAATTCCGTCGATGCCACCACCAAATCATTGAAGGCAAGTGAAGGCTCGCGGTAAACTCCATACAACCGAGAGCATCCAACAGCAATGCAATCTTCTCCAATTCTCACCACCATTCTCCCCACCAAAGCAGGACATTCCAGCTGGGTCGGTCCAACTATTAGCAAACTGTCCGACACATTGTGTTACGGAAGGCGTGCCCGCTGAGGCCTGTTCGCTTGGTAGTTCAAAACAAAATTGTCAAGTGACCTCGCAATACCTGCTCTCGGCGAATATATATTTTCCTCCATAGGCGCGTCGCAATTTGCACTTGCTGTTTGATCAAGTGACTATCAACCTGTTTCGTCGTGTTCAAGTAGTGTCAGTGTGCAGCTCGACATACTCACCGACATGTCTAAATCGCGAGTTGAGCCCAGCATGTGGATAGCCATCGTCTGTCTTGTGGTGGGCAACCATGAACGGATATCGAGACATGAGAGCGTGCTGGAATGTAAAGTGTTCCGGTGCTACGATTGAATCTGAATAAATTCCGGACAGAACAACATTAACGAAGATTTATGCCAGAGGAACACATTCACTTTAGTTGTGGGTATCAAGATTCAGTGCGGAGAGATCTGTGGGGAATGTAGCTGATGTGTGTTACATGTTGTTCTGGTAGCCCTTGGCGGAACCTGCCCGACAAGTTTAGTGCCTAACTAATTCAATCATCACTCCAACGGTATCGACGGAGTTTACATGCAAGAATAGAGATCATAGTTTGGTGGATAGCAGCGCAGCTTATCTGCTCTCGTAACCCCTCTTGTACTGACCACTTTCACGTACGCAAGAGGTTCCTACACATCGCATTTCAATTTTTCACCTCCAGCATTAAAACTGCATTGAACGACAACCATCTTCTTGGCGACGTGATCACATTTGATAACTATTTAATCTTTCACATGAGTTTCACCAAGACGCGAGATGTGCTTGATGATGGGAATAAGCGTCACAATGGCCGAAGTGGTTCTCAGTGTTCGGGTTCCCGTAAAAACACCTTCATACAAGTGCCATCATTTCCCACGCAGTCCAGTAACAACGATGAGGATGAATCCAGGCTGTACAAACCACCTTCTGATGTCGAAATGCTTGAACGAGCCCGTGACGCCCATATGAATGTCAATTTCACAGCACTTTCAGCAGGACCGGAAAAGAGCGGTCCGTGGCAACGCGTAGAAGCAGTTGAGCAATTCGTCGTGTTTAAACGTCCAACCTCTGTAGATTTCAAAGACACCCGATCTTCTGGACTAGAAGTGATGTGTGCTGGGCACGTGGATGCTAATCTTGAAGAAGTTGTTAGTGTTTTTTGCTCTCACTCTGAAGCTGATCATGCAAATACGATGGAAGGACTTTTCTCAAAGAACTTCATCTTCGGATCTCTTGATCGTGAAGTCTTGTGTTCGACTGAGGATCCTGAAAATCAAGACGATGCCACAAACGAAGACGCAAATGGACAACTCACAGTCAAAACTAGCAGCTTTTTGCGCTCTACACTCTTTGGACACAATGAACAGTGGTGTTTCTCGGAATTTTTCCAGCGAAAAGAAGAACGAGATGGATTCACGATATCGCAGCGTGCATTGCCTCCTTTTGAGCCCACTCCAGGTCGAGTTGTTGGGACCAATGCTCGCGTCGATCAACTTCATGGACTGAACGCGTCGTATATGGTTGACCAACTTCCGGATCAAAAGGGTTTGAAAGTGGTCTACAACGCGTGGTTTGAGGAGACAATGAACATTGAAGAATTGACTTCTAGCAGTGATAGAAGCATGTCAAGTCAAAGCAGCAATCGGCTACGAGACTCTGTTTTAAGCACGGAATCATCATTTAGCGCTAGGAGTATCGAGTCATCTGGAAAAGGAAGCGAGTGGAGTTTTTCCAGTCGAAGCAGTCGTAGTAGTCGTAGTAGTCGAAGCTCAGGGCGGAGTTTTGGATCAAATTCAAGTTTCAATGGGCTGAATGAGGCCACAGATGGTAAAACTCAGCTACGTCGACTACTATCGTTTGCACACGCCATGACAAAGCTTCCTGATCTCATTAGTCGTCGTCGGTTTGGACTACAAGTACCAGCAGATCTTGACAATATACAGGTCATGAATACGCGTTGCCCATGCTGCACACACAGTTTAACCCCAGTCAAGATGTCGTTCTCTGTGGCAGCCTCAGCTTTCAGAAAGCGAAGTATGCAATCCCTCAAAACAGACACAAGACGATGTTATCTCTGCGGATATCTCGTGTGCATCAATTGCTGGAGCGCTGAGCACATGGAGAGTACTGTGGGACGTGTAGCAGCTATTGTGGTTTGTGCACGTTGTCACGCAAGTGTGAAAGCGTGTGATTACTCTGAAGTCTACGCCTCTGACCAAGAAAACAAACGTGGTCCTGTAAAAGTCGTTGAGGACAACAATGAGGCTTTAGCTCCATTGTTGACGGAATTTCTCGCAGCTTCATTGATGAATGCACCAGCCGGAGAAGACCGTGCAGCGGTGCTATCAGTTGTTCGGACTCTCCTTAGAGAAAATGAGTCAGCTGAAGATGAAAGTGGTGAAGACAGCAGCACCGACAGTGACAGCGACTACGATGAAGGCTTTAGTGAACTTCAGAACGACAACGTCGCTGTTGTAAAGCTCGGAAACTACTTAGGTGATGAAAATCAACTACCCAAACTGGAGTCCTGTGACTTTGCCAATGCAAAGCGGCGTGGATACCCGATGGCGCAGCCAGACGACCCCGTAACCATGGTTCCTCCAACGATATATCCGCCACATGAAGAAGCTCGTCTTCAACTCGTAAATGACAAGGGTTTAATGCTACTCGCCAAGCAGATTGCACCTGTAGATCCTGCTCCAGATGCGTTTGATAACGTGAGTGACGTCCGGGATCTCGAAATTTTGTGCCAACTTGCTGTGCGTGCATCAGGGTGCGCTAACACGTTCATATCGATCATGGGCACTGAACATCTCCACATCTTGTCGTCCTCAAACCCTGCATTCATCCACGCAACCATGCCACGAGAGCACACAGTCTGCCAACATACTATCATGACGACAAAACCTTTTATGATTTCACATCCAGAAGCCGATGTGCGCTTTCATGAACTTGGAGCCATCAAGGCATTAAACACGCGTTGTTACATGGGTTTTCCACTGACTATGGAAATGGAGAATGAAAACGGGAACAACAAGACTGAAATGGCAGTGGGAACGCTTTGTTGTGTGACTCCACAAGCCCGTTCCGAACTCACACGCTCACAGTTCACGACTTTAAAGCGAATCGCGGATACAGCTTCCAGACTCATTCAACTAAAAGGTCGACAGCTTCAGCAACAGTAAAACACAGCTGAATAATGTGCCAGAGTTGAAAGATGATCTCAATTTTCCTCATCTCTTGTACAGATTCATGATGGAGCAAGTACTTTGCTAGTATCTCGAAATCCACACGAATTCATCAAAACCTGCAAACGAGGCTGTATCGGATTTCAAACAGTACTTCTCACGAGTCACTCGCCACTTGACAGCGATGAGTTGACCCTATTGAAAATCAGTACAAACACTGCTTGTTCAATCGTAGAGTATGAGCTAACGACTTCCGTTCTTTCGGGTAACAGCTTTATTAGTTTTTTGTGGGGTCATTTCATCTCAAGCACCGACCGAAACGTAGTTTCCAACGTCGAGTACTAAGCGTTGGCAATCAAAAGATGTCCATCGAATTCTACACTGACTATGTTGCGATTCCATTCCGGACCTCATTGCAGTGAAGCACTTCACTGGAATCCATTCCACAAATTGCCAAAGTTCTTATGCTCGACGACAATAGCCAGAACGGAACTAGCACCTTAGGCTGCAAACAACGAGGATCACCATATTTGACATGGCGATTGATCAGTTAAAAGTTTCGAGCCAACGCAGAGGCAAATCGAGACTGCATTTTCAAGCACGCAAGGCCACCACGCACTTGATCTCCGCACACATGCTACGTTCACCGTTGGGTCACAGTTACATGCCGTCCTTGTGCTCAGACTTGTCGTCTTTTCCTCTCTCTTTTCATCACTTCAACTGGCCAGCGAACGGCATCGCTGAACGCACTATTCCTGACGAAAGTGGCTGAGAGCGTGAACGGAACGGGACGTTGGCGCCACCCTCAAATACTTAGTACTAATCACCATAACTAGTTGATCTCGTGAAGCTTCTGCTGGCCACACTTGTTGTGTGTGCCGCACGTCCCATTTCATTTTTTCTTACAGCTCAGTACGAAAAGTGCGACGAACGGCGAAGATCATCGCTCACCAGTGTTTTTCAGCAAGTGTATGAGCTTTGCCAAAGTTCGAAGTATGATTGAGGAGGCGAGCATGCTTCGTCATCGAGGATGGAGTGGATCTCAATACAGCAGCGGGTATGATGGCACACCGTCGTTTTCAACGCAGTGTGACGAGTTTGACACCGAAGCTGACATGTCGAGACTGTTTAAACCCCCAACCGACTCGGAGATGCTCGAACGAGCTCGAGTTTCACATATGAACGTCGATTTTGAAGCACTTTCAGCAGGTCCTGAAAAAGGTGGACCGTGGAAACGCGTTGCAGCAGCTGATCGCTTTGTCGTGTTCAAACGACCGTCCTCAGCTGAACCCAATGGCAATCGAATTCCTGGCTTGGAAGTTATGTGCGCAGGACGACTTGATGCTAGCATTGAGGAGGTGGCAAGCGTCTTTCGTTCAAATTCTGAAATCGACCTTGCTAGTTCCATGAAAGGGCTTCACGCGAAGAATTTTATCTTTGGGTCTCTCGATCGTGACATCCCATGTTCGGCTGAGCAGCTACAGCATTCTGATGATGAATCTAGCAATGACACAAGTGAACAACTTAATGTGAAAACTAGCAGCTTTATGCGTACAAATATGTTTGCACGCAACGAACAATGGTGTTTCTCAGACTTTTTCCAACGGAAGAAAGAGCGAGACGGATTCACTATCTCTCAACGTGCTTTACCACCGTGTGAACCAACTCCAGGGCGTGTGGTAGGAAACAATGCTCGTGTTGATCAGCTTCACGGACTCAACGCGTCGTATTTGGTCGACCAATTACCAAATCGAAAAGGACTTCGAGTTGTGTACAACGCGTGGTTTGAGGAACTAGAAAAGGACATCGAGGCTTCCATGGCTAGTAAAGCCTCGACCAGTAGTGACCGAAGTATGTCAAGTCGAAGCAGTAGTCGACGACGGAGCTCAGGTTTGAGTATGATGTCAGTTTCGAGTACAAGTTCTGACGAAAGTACAGATTCTAAAGCACAGCTTCGTCGACTACTCTCACTAGCTCATGGCATGACAAAACTTCCAGAGCTCGTTCGCCGTCGTCGTTTTGGTATTCAAGTTCCAGCAGACTTCGACACGGTCCAGGTCGCCAACACACGCTGTCCGTGTTGTACGCACAGCTTGGCGCCAGTTAAAATGTCGTTGTCCATGGCAGCTTCAGCTATCGCAAAACGGAGTCTTCGGTCGCTCAAGATGGACACAAGACGGTGTTATCTATGCGGATATCTCGTGTGTATCGACTGCTGGAGTGCTGAGTCTATGGAGAGCACAGTTGGTCGTGTGGCAGCCATTGTGGTCTGTACAAGGTGTAATGCTTGCGTGAAAGCCTGCGATTACTCAGAAGTCTGTGACCCAGACAACACAAGCAATCACCGTGGCCCGGTGAAGGTTGTCGAAGACAAACCTGAGGATTCTGTAGCCCCTTTGTTAACAGATTTCCTCGCAGCATCTTTAATGAACGCCACAGATGAAGCTGATCGTGCAGCCGTACTTGCAGTCATTCGAATGCTTCTTCGACAATGTGAAACTACAGATGAAGAAAGTGACGGATACTATGATGACAGTGACCACGAAGACTTCGACAACGACAATCAAAACGACAGCGTCGCAGTGGAGGATGTCGGAATATTTTTGAGTGACAAGAACCAACTCCCTGAACTGGAATCTTGTGTATTGGCGAGCGCTGAACGCCGGGAATATTTGATCGATCTACCGGACGATCCAGCAACTATGGTGCCTTCCAGTGTGATTCCAAGTCACGACGATGCACGACTTAAAGCCGCCAACGAGAAGGGACTGCTAATGCTCGCATACCAGCTCGCACCATTGGAATCCATTCCAGAATCGTTCGACAATGCGTGTGACGTACGTGATCTCGATTTACTCTGTCAACTAGCAGTACGTGCTACTGGATGTAGCGATGCTTTCGTGACTATCATGGGCGTGAAACATAACCACATTCTGGCTGCCACAAACCCTGGTTTCCACCACGCCGCCGTCCCACGACAGCAAACAATCTGCCAACATACTGTTATGACTACGAGGCCCTTTGTAGCGACTCACCCAGAAGCAGACGTACGTTTCCACGAGATCGTAGCCGTCAAAGCACTATCGATCCGTTATTATGTGGGGTTCCCAGTCACAGTACCCATGCTCGATGCTACATGGACTTCCGAGACGGAGATTCCAGTGGGAACGTTGTGCTGCATTGACTCAACCGCTCGATCTGAGCTCACACGCTCACAATACGCAACCATGAAGCGGCTCACGGATGCAGCATCAAGGCTGATCCAGCTGAAGGGGAGAAAACTTCAACAACAACTCGGCCCGACGGCGTTCAGCTGAATTCTTCCGCTAAGGTCATTCCACCACCAGTATTAGGTCTCCGTCCAGAGGTAGTTGCAGTAGTCTCAGCACCTTAGCCATTTATCGTCGAAAGACTCGTTATGAAGTCGGTTTTCCAGTAAGCCACCTTCAGTTATCGAAATCCTCTGACAGTCTCGCCAGCACACTGAGCACATCCGGCGTTTATCCAAGCACAAATGGTTAGTCTCCATTCCGTAACACGAGATGTACACATCAAGATAATTCACGAACCTTGGAATGGTACGCGAAATACTAGAACACATTGGTAAATGTCGTCCGAGTTTTCCGTGGGCAAATTCGAGAGCGGAAGATAACTCAAGCTTGCATAGTTCAATGGCTACGCAACCAAGTGATGCTGAAGATAAGTATCATCAAAATCATAAACCACTTTCAAACGCAGCACTGCTGAGACGAGCTCGAGATATTCACAACATAATTGACTTCAAGACGTTGGCTGCAGGACCCAATGCTGGTGGTCCATGGAAACGTGTTGAAGCCGTGGATCGTTTCGTAGTTTTCCGTGAGATGGAAGCGAGCAAAATCGACTCTGGACCTGAAGTATTGTGTGCTGGTCGACTAGATGCTGCAATTGAGGAAGTTGTCAGTATTCTGTGTCCACACTCTGAGACTGAGCACAACTCTGTCATGACGGCGTTGCACGAGAAGCGCTTTCTGTTCGGGTCCTTTGAACGTAGTGTGCCTTGCAACGGTGATGCCACTAATCAAGAGGAATTGACGTCGGAGAATAATGGCGAATACCTCACTGTGAAGACGAGTACTTTTGCTCGATCTTCGTTGTTCGGGCACAATGAGCAATGGTGTTATACCGACTTCTTCCAGCCTAAAAGCGAACGTGACGGCTTTACAATTTCACTCAGTTCACTGGGACAGTATGAGTCGACTCCGGCGCGAATGATGAGAACGCAAACTCGAGTAAAACAACTGCATGACTTAACAGCTTCATACCTGGTAGACTTGGATCCAGGAAATAAAGGACTTCGTGTCGTCTTCAATGCCAAGTTCTTGTCGCAAGATATGGCTTTGTCCTCCAGTGATCACAGTTTCAATCAGTCTGCGCAGCAAAGTTTTGATGCGAGTCCAACCTCCCCAACAGATAAACAAGCTGAGATCAAGGCACAAACCCGTCGACTCTTAATGCTTGCTCGCGGTGTGACGAAGCTTCCGGAACTCGTGCGCAGTCGTCGTTTTGGTTTTCAGATCCCTGCAGACTTAGATGCTATCCAAGTTTCCAATCCACGCTGTCCATGCTGCACGCGCAGCTTGACACCCGTAAGAATGTCGCTATCAGTAGCTGCGTCAGCTATCTCAAAGCGTAATTTGTCGTCGCTGAAGACGGACACTAGACGCTGCTACCTCTGCGGGTATCTCGCGTGCATCGATTGTTGGAC
>PCFV01000948.1:0-10680 GCA_002812785.1 Phytophthora litchii
CTTATTGTTTTAGCCAACAGTAGCTATGCCTAGTATTGGATCTGGAGCCACCCCTATACATTTCTATAGACTTTGCCTAATTTGACTTTTCCGGGAGCACCTATATTTACTAAAGTAGGTAATTAAGCTCCAAATCCTCCTTTGCAGAGGCCTGGTCATATGTAGTCTGCAAGTCAATAAGGTAACCAAGCTCTGTAAGCTAGACCATACTTGCTTTTCACACATGCACTGTACACATGGAATGTGAATTCTTAGGTGTCAATATGCAAGTAATCTCCCCGTTCAGTTTCACTTCAGGAACAGATACCTTATGGGCAATCAAAAATTGGCGAAAGCTGCATACGTCTACGAAAAGTGACTCCATCAATTAAGCAATCAGGTATTATATTCAAAGACTTTTGTGCCTGTAGTTGACAGCAAATTGAATGTGCTATTTCGCCTTGTGTCAGTACTGATGGCGCGTTGTCTACCGACTGTGCTTTCAAGAATACCGTCAAGTGACCCGAGTGTCTTGGCTCGCCCTATTAGTTGGACGAGATGATATTTTAACTGGGAACATACGATCGGAACAACCCGTCGCTATTTGAAATTAGCTAAGGAGAGAGCTTCGCTTAGGACAGAGGCGACGTGGTACCCACATTGAGCCAACGGGACTATGTAATTTGCTATTTTCTGTTGGGTTAATTACATCATTGTCTGCGTTTGATTACAGATAACAGCGATAAAAGCCAATCGCCTTCCATTCAAAAGATTTGCAGAAAAATTACAAATCTTCCCGCGTAAACACCTCAATGGGACAATTGATTTGCTAAAATACAGTATCATTTGGGATGGGGTAGTAATGAGCTCAAACTTAGAACCAGGACATTTTCCATTGCCTGTTCACCCAACAAGGTGGAATTTTTAACGCAGCATTTCCTACTTCTTCAAGGGGTGTTGGATTTAGCGTGTGTGTTTTCGCGTGGTTTGCAGGCCGTGTGCGAAGCTCGTGGGTGCAAGTCCAGGACCCAGCATTGCCTTCCAGGCATACGGAGGCTCGACTTGCGAGCCGTAGCCGGTTTAAGGTTCTGGTCTTTGGGGGATTGGGAACACTTGTTTTAGAGGAGTTGCCCTTCCGTCGTTCTAGTCAACCTTTCATGTATTTAATCGGCAGATCTTCCTGTTTTCCCCCCAAACCTGTGCCGCCATCAACGTTTGTATCTCCGAGACGGAACAATCGGTTTTCTTGTGCGGTATATATCGTAAGATTTACATACAATGCAGCTCGTTCCATTACTTTATTTGTCTCGATTCGTGTAAACGTCTTTGTAGCATCAGGTTACTGCGTAAAAGCGTGAAAACACCAGAGTCGCAAACATAAGCGCATCAATGCGATCGAGCATACCACCGTGGCCAGGGATCAGTTTTCCCGAGTCTTTGACGCCTGCTGCACGCTTCAATAAGCTTTCGAACAAATCGCCAATTCGTCCGGTAATTACTGCCACTACGGTAAACAACACTTTCGCTTTGAATGATCCAGGTAGATCCAGAATCTCGGAAAGTACAGCCATCGCACCAATTCCGAAGATAACTGCGCCGAGGGTACCTTCATAGTCCTTGTTCTTTGAAATATGTGCTGCCAGCGGGTTGTAGTATGGATATTTTGCGAATTCCAGCGCCTTGCCAGTGATATACGCACCAGTGTCTGAAGCCCACACAATGTAGAGCAGAGCAATCAGCAGTTCACGATATAATAGCCGACGCTCGTCATCCACAAATGCTACGAGGACAGATAGGGTACCGGAAACGTAGAACAGACCAAATACGTCAAGTATAAACGCCAGGAAGGCTTCGATGCGACTGTGACATGCAGCGGACCGACAAACAAGAACCACCAGCATGCCGATCAGGAGAGCCACCTCAGGGTCTAGACCAATTCCACAACTGAAATCATTGAGAGGACAGCCCGTCGAGTACAACGTAAGAACTGTGAACACTCCGTATTGCACTAGGATTGTAAGCGCGTATTGCCAATCAGGCGCCATACATGCACAGAATCCAGCGACAAAGCTCGTTGTGATCGAGTAGAACCAGCGTGACTCGTAGAATTCCGAGGACTGAATTGCATGAGCTCGTTCAATTGCAAGAAGAAAAAATGCAGACGATAAAATGCAAAGCACCACCGCGATGCAAGCCGCTGCCAACATGTCGTTCTCGAAGAAATACAACGATGCCAAATTGCTCACAGCGTGTCGTTTTAACCTCGCTTCTTGTGTACGCAACTCATCTTGGACATGTGCAATCTCTTCTTCTTCTTGTTCTTCTCGTCGTGAGCGAAGATCAGTCTCCGGTATTGTTATTCTCTCTCTAACTGTATTACGTTCAAAGTTGTTGCATGACCTCCGTGGCGAATGGGATAATGTTCTATCGCTCATTGCATCCTCTTCCGCTGTTTGGCTAGATACTAGACTGCTGTGTACTTCATTATTCCAGTCAGCAGATTCTTCGCTCCAAACGCCTTCCAAAGCTTCAAGCCGCATGAGAATTCTCAATCGGATGCGGTTAGACAGACATGCATACTCATAAGAGCATGCACTTGCTACGAAGCTGCATACTGTCGAAGTTGCGAAGGCTGGTGAGAGCCATAGGAAAGCCGTCACGATCGGAGCCAACACAATTGCAGACAATACACGCTGTACTGCATTCAGTTGGAGAAACGACATCCATCGACCCCATCTACTGTTGGCATGCTCGGACGTCTCCAGCTGATAGGGAAGATACTCTCCTTGTGGAGACAATAAAATAGTCTCCCGTTGGCTTTGGGGCATGACCCCAATGTCCGAAAAACAACACTGATTCCCTGGACTTGTCGTCGACGCATATACTGGTGAGAAACACATCACACACGACTGCTTGCACAATTCGCTCTGGCGTAGTCGACCGATTAGGATTAAAGCGGTTCAGCCGTTTGTGTCGGTTTTAGTCCGTTGGTGTGATAAAGTCCAGCGTTTATATAGCGCGATGTGCTATAAACTTCAACTAGAAGATGACTCCAAGTACTCAAGTGCTTTAGACCAAACAGCAAAACTCACACTGGTTGGTGGTTAACAGCGATGCAGGGCCACCCTGTACATTGCATCGAGGTACAAACGATATCACTTGCCAGATCTACTGTCTACCACGGCTGCTTGTCGCTAACCACGGCTGCTAAATATTGGTAAATCATTTCGTATTGTTCCTACATCCACGACATCAGAACGCATGTTGTTAGTACCTGCTGTAGTCTCCATCCTGTAGAACCACGATTAGGTAAGTGTCGTACCGGGGTTTGTACCATGCCAGGTCGCTGCGATCGCAGGCGATACACTACACGCGGAATGTCCAGCGCCTGCATCGCTTGTGCGTCCTCGCCGCTTTTATCCTTCAGCACTTGACGCAGTTGCTTCAACAGTATATCAATGGCAATGAAGGTGCCTGACCGTCCAATGCCAGCACTACAGTGAACGACAACTTTGGCTTCCACTTGATATCGTCTCGACGCTTCGTTCCGGGAACTGTTGACTGCATCTAGCATCGGTGCAATGACCTGAAAGTCGCGCAACACTCCATGGTCCGGCCACGTCGTCAACTGAATATGTTGAATGACACGACTCTCGCTCTCTCCCTTCCAGACCTTAAACTTCCTCACAATAAAGCCCAATCTTTCTGGATGTTCTTCCTCCATCAACTTGACATTCACCCCATCAAAGTCCACGACTTGTCCTCTGGGATCCCAGTACATGTCAGCTTTTAACCTCTCTCGTTCGACAAAGTTCGTGAGCATCAGCACCACATGCACATGGCATTGCCACACCATGTGCCAAAAGTCTCGAATTGCAGCAGGTACTGGTGCACAGCATGCAATGTAGCCTCCATCAATGTAATTCGCATTGATATAGTCGTCGTCCGGCTTGGAAGACGCAGTGTGCAGCTTTACCCGTGTCTTTTCAAATGGAAGCACATCTCGGTACCGATTTTTGGTCTTTGTGGCTTTCGTTTGCTGTGTTAGCATTGCCTCGTAGCCTGGAGCCTTGTCAATGCTCCAACAGAGCTCCATGTACTCGTGTTCGAAGCCTGAAGCGCCTGAGCGGCCGTCACGACGCTGGAGACGCTGTGTCTTGGCTAGAAACGCGTCGATCGCGGCATTGGCGACAGGTGAGAGACTCTGCTTGTTGGACAGGGCATTACGCAGCGATGCAATGTCGTTCTCGACGGCGGAAGACGAAATGGACGACTCCATGAGCAGGAAGGGGGAGGCGGATCGAGAGTCCTGCGTCTTCGGGCAGATAAGCAGGAATGATTGCGATTGGTACATTTTAGACACCGAAGGAGTACAAAGACTAAAGACACTGATACTTGTGTGGTGTACATGGATCATCGGATTGTGGATAGGGGGATGTGTCCGACCGTTACCGGACAAGTTCAGTTTTAGCTCCTCATCCATTCTTGTCCTGCAATTCATTTTCTGTTTAACAGCATTGCAGCAAAGACAAGTTGCGTTTGATCGCGATGGAGACGACGTTGAAGCAACGATGGACACGCTTTGCGGAGGAGGATCTAAGCACGTTTGTGACGTGCTCGGCGTTGTTCACGGTTTTCCAGACAGGGAAAGAGTTCTATGACCTCCAGGAGAAGATGCTTCCTGTGGTTCAACGGTTGGCAGTCGCGGCGCGCCGTACGGGCCCCAAGGTGCCGCTGCTTGTGTGCTCGGCAGCTGTGGGTATGGCCGGTATGAAGCTCTCGATAGCTGCTGTGTCGCACTACCGTCAGGATTTTTCACGTGGCAACGTGCTCATAGCGTTCCCCGTGTGTGGAGCACTGCTTAACGTACACCGCGGTCCGCGGTCCATGATCAAGGGTGCACTCGGACTCGCTGCTCTCGGCTATGGAGCTGACTACGTCTTCGGCATTTATCATCGCATGAAGTTTGAGGACGCATTGCGCGAGCACGAGGAAGAGCAGGCGATGCTCCACCACTACCAAACCTCGACCCCTTTGGAGATCGAGCCATTCGTCGTTAGCTCGCGCGAGTGGTGATCAGTGCAGCTTATCCATTACCATCTAGATGCGGGAGATGACGAATATCAGTGCAAGTGTTGCATCATGCTACATCAAAACAACGATGGTCATCCACCCGGTACAGCTAGCTATCGTACATTATGTTAATAAAGCAAGATCATATTCGTCGTACAGCAGCTCCGTGTTAGAGCTTCTCCTCCGAAGTTGTGGTCGAAGCAAATCACTAGAGCACGTGTGGCCTTGCGCGTCTCAGTATGATATCGGCGGTACAGTCTATGGCGTGGGTTGTAAACGACTACAAGACGCCGACAAACTCGATCGATGAGCAAGGTTTTCGACCACGCCGCGCATGCTCAGCACCGCTGGAGGCGCTTCTTGAACCATGACTCGAAGAACTACGCCGGCTTCTCCGTCATGGCGGGTGGACTTCAATTCGCGAAGGTTGTGAGTTCGCACAAGCGAGCCAAAGGGATCGCGTACTTGACCAAGAGGACGGCTGAAAAGCTCCCAAAACTCATGGTGTACCCCTTGGTACTTGGCGTCACGGGTGCTGAGCTCCTGGTATGGGGTACCTCATACTTTAACGATGGCAAGGACGACGAAGCGAGTAAAGTCGTACGTGACGCCAAGTTGGCCCCTGCAGCGTTCGCTGTCTACGGCACGACGCTGAATGCCGTCTACCCTTTAGTTGGTCGCTGGCGTCGTGTACGCGGGTGGCTCCGCCCCATCAAGTGGGGGGCGATCGGTTTGGCCGTCGACTACGCCTTCACAAAAAACACGGCCGATCAATCCAAGACACAAACACCGGCTCTGCTGGAAGTTGAGAAGGAGTAGAGTAATTGAAAGACTCTCTAACAAAGTTGGAATGAAAACGTGTGATAATACAAGAGTAGAGGATTGAGGACCCTACTACTAGAAGTGCTATCGTGAACCTACAAGATTATTCCATCGTTGCCGACTCTCGAATACGAGTTCTATCGAAGGTTGCAATGCAACATTTTAGTCGACTTGTCTTTGATGTCATGAGCAGGTTGGGCAAGAATTGCTGTCATTTCTGTTCTTACTCGAACATGTCGATGCTATTCACCCTCCTCAGCACAGCACAATTCATTTTCGACAGCGTTGGGGCTCAAAAATGTTATGCCCCAGCAAATACATTAACTACATCCTGCAACGAAGCTTGCGGGTCGTACGAGCCATGTCTGGTCTACAACTCAACAGAGTGCTCGAACTCCAGTTCCAATGCCATCACTGAAAATTGTACCAATGATTTCGACGTGTGCAGCTACACTTGTTTCCAAGCTTTCGGAGCGTACAATTCGAATCCTATACAGTTTGTCTTCCTAGTTTCATTTGGCATGGAAGACGTGAACAGCGACGCCATCTACGCAACAGCTAACGTTACTGCCATTGATCAGCTCATGTTATCGCCTCAGACCACGGATGTTTGGATTCAGGGTGGTGGCTACCAACAGATCAACAAAGGAAAGGTGGTCGAGCTGGAACTTGCAAACAATTTACTCACATCACAGTCTCAAGTGACGTCTGTGAGTTTAATGAGCATGAATCTCTCCGCTAGAAACTACGACATTCCTTATATGATACCAAGCACAACAACGTCACTTTCGCTCTCGAACACCCTACTCATGGAATTTCCGTCACATCTCACGTCGCTCTCAAGTATAATGACTCTGCAAGTTGGCATGCCGATGTATAAACGAACATGAACTAATCATTTGGGCATTTCTCTTTGCAGACATCTAAATGACAATTACATCACGACGGTGGGGTCTTCTGTTAATTGGGAGAAGCTGACTGCGCTGTACGTACGACGTTTTGCGTTCGCAAATTTACTTGAATATTGACGCTTGCGTGCAGAGATCTGTACCAGAACAACGTAACTACGTTTGAAGGCAATTTTCCTGGACTGAATGAGCTGTAAGAGTTCTTCAGCGTATTGGTAGTTAACTGGGGTCTAACTAATCTGTTGGTTGCTTTACAGATACCTGAATAGCAACAATCTAACGGAGATTCCTGCGATCGTCTTCACTTTCGAGCATTTGACCAAGTTTGCTATCCAAAACAACCCACTGACTAGTCGTACGTTCATAGAATCGCAGATCAAGTTCCTTCAAGGCCTCGCTAGTTTTGACTTGATAGACAGCGACTTCCAAAATGCTGTTAACTGCAGTTTTGCAGAGCAGCGTATGGTTGGGGACAACAGCGTTGTTGTCTGCGTCAGCGATTTCGCTTCTTCACCTGGATCTACTTCCGAAGCTTTTTCAGATACTTCGTTATCATCCGGTAATTCCCCAGTTTCCAGAATTTCTTACTCTTCGGGATCTACCAGTGTGGATAATGACCACTCCAGCAGCGCAGATCGAACCAATTTGACACTGATAGTTGCTATCGTGGCAACGATCGTTGCCTTGATTGCTCTAACTGCGACTGCGACCTACCACTGGAAACAACACACCCACGAGAAAGCTAGAGGTGTATACAACAACTTGAGCAGGAGTTCGAGCAAGCGTCGTGCTACGGAGCTTTGGGATGATCACGATCTTCTCCAGCTCCAAGTAAATTGTGATGATATTCAAGACATCCGTGCTATTGGAGGTGGAGCTTCCACTACCGTATGGCTCATCAGATACCGTAGTTCTGTGCTGCTTGTTTCGAAGCGTTTACGCGAAGATGTTATCTCCACTGAGCGAACTCAGGATTTCGTGGAAGAGATTAGACTGGCCTCCAAACTTGATCACCCGAACATCGTCACTTTGAAGGGTGTAGCTTGGAGCACTAGATCTGACATGCAGGCGCTGTTTGAATTTGTCGAGAACGGTGATCTCAATTCTTACCTGGCACCGTCACTACCTCGATACTGGACACGAGTCAAACTACAACTTGCAGTCGACGTGATCGAAGCTTTGATATACGTTCATGCCTTCACTCCACCAATGTCACATCAAGGACTGAATTCACGTAACGTATTGATTTCTACAGACATGCAAGCCAAACTCGCTGACTTCGTTGGTTCTCGGTTTCAATCAACAAATGGAGGAATGGACACTAACCGGTGGCTGGCACCTGAAATCATCTCTGGTAGTAGGCACTACGGTCAATCAGCAGACATTTTCGCATTTGGCGTACTTCTCTCCGAATTCGACACCCACGTGCTTCCGTACGATAACATTACTGGTGAAAGCGGCAGCAAGCTTGAAGATGGGACTATCTTGCAAATGGTAGCAAACGGTACTCTTCGACCAGCATTTAGCGACACATGTCCGCCCATAATCCTCGAATTGGCGAAACAGTGTATGGCCCAGGAGCCCCGAGATCGCCCCCAAGCATTAAAAATCGCTTACGCACTCCGAACACTGCAACGAGAAGCGTTCAACTTGTAGACATCACAAGTCATCACTGCAAAAACAATAAAGCGCAACCATTGGTCAGCTATGTTGAAGTGGGCAATTACCGGTGTATACCGATGTATATACTGGTTCCGAGATCAAAACTGTACGACGACTATTTTCGATCATACCAGGAAGCCAGCGATGGCGCTCACAAGTCGGAGCTCCACGCCGTCGTCCCCTCGGTGCAACGAGCAGGACCTAGAGGCAGGCACTACTCGAAGACGTCGCACGTCTTCTTCTGCTCATGTCGGCGTCGTGGCTTTGCTACTGTTCTTGACAGTCTTATACGCATTCTCAGGGAGTGTCCAGGACAAAAGTCTCGCAAGTATCGAAAATAAAGAGTGGTCCATCAAAGCCAAGGACAACGCGTTAAATGAACAAGAAATTGCCGAGTTAACAAATCAGGGAGATGAGCAGGAAGGGTCCTTTTCAAAAGACAAAGGCATCATCATGTGCATGCACAATGGAGCCGTTCCCATGGGTCTCTCACTCGTGCGGGAGCTACGCTGCTTAGGCAATAAAGAAGTCATTCAGATTTACCATTGCTTCCCTGAAGAAATGTCCAATGCTTCACGAACATTGCTGCTGGAAGCGGATACTAATCTGGAGATTGTGGACGTCTGCACGGACCTGGTGGCCAAGGGAAAGTTGACAGAGGACCGAGCGAGACACTTTCGAAGCTGGTGGATTAAACCATTGGCAATGTACCACACAGACATTAAGGAGGTTTTGTTGTTGGATATTGACGATATTTTCATGAAAAATCCGGCGGTGCTAAGGACAACAGAAGGATATAAACGGACAGGCACGACGTTCTTCTACGACCGAGTGCTGTCGAGTAAGGAATTCTTCAATCAAGATGTCGACGGAGAACAGTACCTCAAAAAGCTGCTGAACGAGTTCGACTATGCCAAGTATGGACTACCACCTGGATCTACACCATCGGAGCACTTGAATATTAAGACGTCGTATGCGTGGCGACGTCAGACGTCACATGAACAGGACTCGTCATTAGTCGCTATTGACAAGACCCGAGCAGGACCAGCAATGGAAATCATGTTCTTCCTCATTACAGAACAACACTTCGTACACGAGTTCTCGTATGGCGACAAAGAGACATTCTGGATTTCGTACGAACTAGCCAAGCAAGAATACTTTTTCTCGCCTTGGGGTGTTGGTGGCGTTTCGTCATCTACGAACAAGGACGTAGAGAAGCACGAAGACTCACTCTGTGGTAGTATCGCACAGTACATGCCAGTGGAAGACGACACACCAGAGCTTTTATACGTGAACGGCAAGGCGCTGCTGAATCCCTTCCCTGTGTCGATGGATGTGCTGGGTACGGCGAGTCACAACGTGCTGTTCAACACGAACCCCACGCATGTCACTACTCGCCAGAAACGGAGGGGCAATGGCCATACAAAGACAGATTACAAGGGTGGATACGCCATGGAATGTCTGATTGGATTCGGCTCTGAGCCTCTCCCCAAGAAATTTGCGCCGCAATTGCTGCGGCGACGTATGTACTACTTCGGCATTCGCATGGGCGTGCTCTCAGCGCTTGATCAGTGCCTCCCCTTTGATGAAATGAAGTAGAGGTGAGATTCCTGATTAGTGCCTCCTCTTGACGGAACGAAGAGATCAGTTACTCGAGCAGTGTTACCACTTCGATGGAATGCACTTCTCTATGAACACAAAATACACACCGAATCGTTTACCATTATTGATTGATTCCATGTGACCAAACCATGTGATGGATGAACGATGGTTACGACGTTATTTCTCCTTTAGCAGCAATGAACTACGACTTGTCTAGCCGAACCATCCAGAGACTCGTGATTCAACACTGCCTTCCAGCAGCAGGAGACTCACTTCCGCATGTCTTGCATCTCATTGATGAATACTTGAGTCCGTTCTTGTGTCACGAGATCTTCACTACTGCATGCGAGGAAGGGGTGTCGGAGCATACTCTGGAACTTTTACTTGAGCGGACTACGCCAGCTTGGAGACGTGCAGTGTGTGGAGCTGTACAAGGTGGTCATCTACATGTGCTTGTTTGGATGACGGAGCGACAAGCCGATCGCGGTCCTTGGAAAGCAGACTTTGATTATACTTTGGAAATCGCAGCTACTCATGGACATTTTAGTGTGGTCAAGTGGCTGTATGAACGAGGAATAGATGAGCACACATTGTGGGACCTTGATAGGTCTGCACCTGGATACATCGAGAAGAC
>PCFV01000949.1:0-10679 GCA_002812785.1 Phytophthora litchii
CTTATACCAGTCCTTTATTTTATTTTCGGGCGCAATAGTGAATGGCAGCTATGGAGCTCAGTGCATGGCGCGACGCGGTATCTTACGGCCCTTACCTGCAGCCAATCCATCTACACGTAGCTGGATCTGCTTCAACACATGCGTCTTCATCTTCTGTCCGAGAATCGCCGTCTCAATCGACCCAGAACGCGCGTCAGGATGACCCAAAGACAACGGACGCTTTGCCTAATAGAACACCAGTCACTCAAGAGCTTCCAGAGACGTCTACAGAACGCCCAGACACGCCAAATACAGCTCAATCGACAGGAGAGACGACAGACGTCACAGTGATACCTCCATTTACCTGTGAAGACCTCAACAACGGAGAGCAGATGGCGTTGAATGTAGGTGGACCGGTTTGGGCTATGGACTGGCTTCCGTCGAAACCAGCAGCTAATGCGGCAGCAGTGGCTGGTGCTCTGGCTAAGAGCAAGCAGAAGAAGCCTCGACGTTCTTCTGGAACGAAGAAAAAGGCTCAAAAACGGAGTTTAAAGGGCAAAGAGAACAATCAAGTGGAAGATGGAGAGACAACTGCAGCATCTAATGGCAGTGCAGAACCAGAAGAAGGATCTAAATTGGAGTGGAGGTATCTAGCATTGACTACTCATCCACCGTGTCAAGTGGAAGATGGGAAGGTGGTGAAATCGACTCCACCTGATCATTTTTATGATGTGCCAGAAAGCGCACGGAATTTGATTCAGATCTGGGCAGTGCCGGTGCAAAACCCGAAGATTTTAGGAACATGCCAGCTGAAGATAGGGAAGACAGTGAAAAGGAAGTTAGTGAAACCAAGGATGGTGTATGCTATTGATCATGAGAGTGGTGTGGCATGGGATCTGCAGTGGTGCCCGTTGGTGAAAAAGTTCCCCAAGACAACCCAGCGGGAAAATGTTCTGGGAATTTTGGCGGCGTGTTTTGGAGATGGAAGTATGCGGATTTTTGAGATTCCAAAGATTCCTGAGGAAAGGTTACAGCCGAAGCTGGAGAAGGATGATTGTCTTGTGGTAAAAAACACTCCGATTGTTGTTGCTAGATTACCGCAGATTATGCAGCTCAGTGTGCAGTGGTCTCCACACAATTGGCACATGCTTCTGACGGGTGGATCTGACGGTAAGGATTCCTACGTTGCTATTGTAGTGAGAACTTGCTTGAATTTTGTGTGACGGTTTGAACTAAATGACAGGCTCCGTGTCGCTTTGGAACATTAAGTCAACGATTTGCGAGAATGGCAGTTTAGGAAATGAGTCAGAACCCTTAGAACCGCAACGGCGCTTTCAGGATGGTAAGTAAGTTGACATTTTAGAAGCATCGTTTAGAACGTACTAATGACCTGACTCTCTGTGAATAATTCAGCTGACACAATCGGCAAGCAGGAAGCCTTTGACTGGGGTTGTGGATGGGTAGCAATCCGTGCGGTTGCGTGGTCTCCGTTTGATGATCATTTATTCGCTACGACTGGAAATGTACGTGTATTTTATTTCGCGCATCGCCGAAGGTCTAAAAGGCTAAATAGTCCTATATTGCAGGACTCGGTATTCAAGGTATGGGATGTGCGTGAGCCTCGCGTGTGCCTTCGATCGCATCGAATACGGTCTACATGGGGGCTTGCTCTTCAGTGGATGGATCAAACGTGCATCCAAATCTCTGGTGACCAAGGTTCCGTCTACATGTACGACATTCTGGTAAGAATACTTTGTGTCGGTGTCAAATGTGTTATTTGATCAGCTCGATTTTTTATTAACCACAATTTTATCGTGCTTCTGGCAGACTGGCAGCTACCAAAAGCTGCACTTTCACCCTCAAATTGATTCACCCGTCTGGGATTTGCAATTTGCTCGGCGAGGTGCTCTTCCACTGCTTGTTTCATCCTGCACATCTGGTAGCATTCGAGCTGCTCCAGCGAAAAAGCTGTACCGCGCACCCCAAAACTGTGTGGAAATATGTCGTCTTTCTGGCCAAAACGATTCAAGTATTGAGAAACCGTTCAAGTCACTGACGGTGTCTTTCGAGAAGCACTCTGTCTTGGGATCTGCAGATTCTGTGAGTCTAAACACTCGGGAATTTTGCGAGCGGGATGCTGCTCTTCACCGTCTGCGTCTATCGTCTAGCACTGCAGGTGACTATCCATGTTTTCTGGCCGCTGGAGGCCATGCAGGGCTTGTGATCCTGCTTGAAATGCAAGAGGCACTCGACACATTGATTTCTACTTTCTTCTCGCCACCTTCCAAGAAGATTGGACGGCCGAAGAAGATATTTGCAACTATTGGTAGTAACCACGGGTCGAAAAAGGTGTCACCCAAGTCGACAGGAGGCGTGCCAAGTACGGCAGTAAGTGCTGGACGGAAAACAAGAACGTTTGGAAGTCTTGCCCCAGGTAAACTTATACATACAGCAAATAAAAAGGCGCTTAGCAATGGCAAGAGCAAAGGAGCCCCACTTACCAAACCACGAAAGAAGGCGTTTATCCAAGACGATGGGGAAGTGGAGATAGAGGAAAGCGTAGAAGAAGAGGAACCAGAATTCGAAGAGGAAGACGAGGAAGAAGATGAATCGGATTTGTCACTCGTGATGGAAGACTGTTCAGATGATGATCGTGCTAGTGTTTCAGATAATGATATTGAAGAAGAGGAGACGGCAACTACGAACGAGAGCCCAGAAGAAGCGCGTTTGATGAAGGAGTATCAGCTGGACTTGTCGGAAGAGGACGCTGTTCTATTAGCAATTCAAATGTCCGAATATGATAATGCATCGCCTGCAACGGTAGCGAAGACTGGCACTGAAGCTCTAAGCTCTACGCCAATTCCAACAAAACTGAAGGAGCAGCAGAAGAAGGCCGCAAGCACAAAAGCAAAAGCTGCAGCTAAACCGAAGGGGAAGACTGCCCCCAAGCCTAAAAACAAGACTGCACCTAAGTCAGAATCTGCGCCAACAACAGGAAAGAGGGAAAAGCGCGCTCGGTCCTCTAGCACTGCGATCGACACGACTGCACAACCCAATATTGGTGCTAAGAAGATCAGTGCTAAGCAATTAGATCATAGTGCAGACACAGAAACCAAGGTATCCATCGTTACTGCATCCCCGTCAGCAGAAAACTCAAAAACAGTGCCTACAAGTGTTGCAGCCACTACGAAGAAGACACAGACTATACAGTCGAAGAAAGCACCTGCAAGAAAAACAACTCCGAAGACGAAGACAAAAAGCCCCATACTCCTGGAGGCAATCAGCCAAGCAATGGCACTACAGGCTTTCGAATACCAAATGGGGATGTCTGAGGAGGATGCGATCAAAGAGGCTATTCGGCTTTCGGAAATGGAGGACAAGTGTCATTCTTTGCGTGTCAAACAGTCAACTTCGACTGAGCCTGTTAGTGGACCAACACCAACCCAACCAAAACAAATTCCCACAACTCCTCGCACCAAGGGGGCTTCTCAAAAGAAGCAGAAGAAGGTGAAGGAGCCGAAGAAGAAGGACCAAGAGGGCGATGTTATTCCTGATGAAGATGATTCGCAGCGCCAACGACCACAGACACCTCGTCGACTGGAATTTTCGCCTCTCAACAGCAGTGAGAGCGGAGATCACGTGAATGTCCCAGCCGCAAACATTACCAGCAACGCTCCTGTAGTAGAATGCACAACGGCAATAGCATCTCGAAATCAGCCGTCCCTGAAAAAGCCGTCACGAAAGAAATCTCCAACAGTGGTTGCCTCTAAGACAAAACGTGACGAGAAAAAATCAGCCGCGAAGGTGTCCAAGGATGCAGCGAAGACACCCAAGAAGGCCGTTGAGAAGAAACAGCCGTCCTCTGCAAGTGCTGCGGCAGCTCCTGCAACTCCCGAAGGAAAGAAGCCAGCAAAGCGCTCCAGAAGTACTGGTGCTAAGGCAGCTGGCCCACCAAGGAAACGTAAGAAATCGACGATGACACCACGAGGAGGACGCCGAAGTGCCAATAACCAAGATGATATCATGTCTGAAGAAGACGCCATCCTTCTAGCACTCAAGATGTCGGAGATCGAGTATTAGCCTGCAGCTAGGTGGGCTAACACAATCTAGCATCAATTTGACCTAAAGTTGGGGAACCATAGCATTACGTTGATGATCGAGCCTTACGTTAAAAACTACTCCATTGGATGTGGGGTGGCAGTCGCTCATACTTACACATAGATTAATCATAGGCATCCTTGTGGAGTTTAAAGACAAGCACTACGACTATCTAGACGAAATGTAAAGTTCAGCATTTTCGGCAATAGATGGGCAAACTAACGTTAGTTCTTCAACATTGGGACAAACGGGATTCACTGGCTGTATCTTCGTTATACTCGGCGATGCGCTCTTGAATGAGCTCTTCCTGTGCGAAATGCTCCAGTTTATTGACAGCCTCCGACAACTTCATTCTATCCAACGGGTCAAAAGTACACAAAGCTTTCACCAATTCCCACTGCTCGTCGTTTGAAAAAACTTTGGGCCTCGGAAGGAACTGCTGACGATTCACGTGAAACTTCACCACAGGATCAGGTACATTTCCCCACGGCAGTTGTCCTGTTACAGCTTCCACAATACACATGCCGAATGAATATACGTCTGATTGCAGCGTGGGCATACTTGGGTCGACTTTACGGATCACCTCTGGCGCTTTCCATCGAATAGCTCCCAGTGATTCAGTTGCTCCTCTTGCATCAGCAGAATCGAAGCTAAGTCCGAAATCAGTCAGCATTACAGCACCATCCTTGCTTACCATAATTTGGTTACACTTTAGGTCACTGTGAATAATGCCACGTTCATGCAAGAAAAGCAGTCCCAAACCAGCTTCATGCAGTTTGCGCCATACCAACGAGCGACCATGGTTCTTCTGACGATACAAGTAGTCCATCAAATTCCCGTTTGTCGCTTCCTCACAGACGAAAAAGTATGGCTTGCTTTCATCCGATGCTCCAAAGAATGGAAGGATGTTTGGGTGTCGGGCCTGATGCCATTTTCGCGCTTCACGGTGAAAGGCTTGTTTCTCCTTTTCGGACTCCACCACCACACACTTTACCACAATTCTGGAGTTAAGCCACCACCCTCGATAGACTTTTCCAAACGAGCCGAAACTGAATGGGTCTTTCTCTTTCCGAATTTCACGACTAGGTATGAACCACTCCGGCATCTTGTGACTCACCAAAGGCTTAGCAAACACCGGTTTTGAAGTATCACCTTCAACAGTGACGGGGTGTTCAAGCAGATAATCGGTAATGACACGATATGCGTCTATGCGGTTGTTCAACCTAGCGTAGTTGGATGCGGTTCGATTTGCGTTGTCCATCCTAGCTGCATTGGCGCTGTTCTCGAGGAGTAAACGTAAGACTTCTTCATGACCTCTGTACGCAGCTTTCATCAGCGCAGTTTGGCCGTTCTCATCAGTAGCTTCGACAACAGCACCATTGTTTAGTAGAGCCTCCACAAGCTCAACGTGCCCTTCTTCCGCAGCAAGTAACAAGGCCGTTCTTCCACTGTTTTCTATCGCTTCCACCTCGACTTTTTTCGCTATGAGTAGGGTCACAATATCCGCATGGCCTAACTGTGCGGCGATCATTAGGGGCGTGAATCCAGCGGCATTCGGCAAGTTTGAATTTGCTCCATTCTCCAGCAGAAACCGAGCACAGTCTAGTTGATTTTCGTAGACACATTCATGCAAAGGTGTATCTCCATCGCTATCTTGGGCATCGATGTTTGCCTTGGCATCAAGCAGTAGCTCGACGATGTCAACGTGGCCACAGGCCACAGCCCCCATCGTTGGCGAGCAATTATAGGAATCCGTAAGATTCGGATCTGCTCCACGTTTAAGCAGCAAACAAACGACTTCAACGTGACCATATTCGGCCGCTATTATCAAAGCCGTAGCTCTGTTGACAGCCTGAAAATTCACACCAGCCTCGTTTTCAAGAAAAAACTCAACAATGGCTGCGTAGCCCGATTGTGCTGCACACATTAAAGGCGTGAATCCGTCTGGGTGTGCTACATTGACTTCTGCACCACCTTTTACCAGTTCACGAACAACTTCAAAACGCCCGGTGGATGCTGCACCAATCAAGGCAGTATTTCCACCGGCGCTTCGAGAATTGATGGCAGCTTTCTCATCAATCAGTAATTTTACAACCTGGACATGCCCTCTTTGAGCAGCACATATCAACGGCGTGATTCCTTCAATGGTAGCCACATTAACATCAGCTTCTCCATCGACGAGAAGTCGAACAATGTCTAGGTATCCTTCTTTTGCTGCACAGATTAAAGGTGCAAACCCTTCCACATCACTCAGTTCAACGTCCGCTCCTCTTTCCACCAAGACACGAGCAACCTCAAAGTGGTCATTGTTTGCTGCTCGAATTAATGCCGTGTCTCCGTTTTTCGACTGAGCATTGACTTCAGCTCTTTTGTCAATCAACATCTTCACCACCTCCACTTGTCCAGACGTCGCAGCACATATAAGAGGCGAATCTCCACCTTCCCCTCTTTGCTCAATATCAGCCCAAACTTACTGATAATATATACAGTACTACACTTACCGGGTAATACCGATATATCGGTAAAGTGTAACCCTGTAACCCATACAAACCGCAAGTCAAACATCGTCACGATGGCCAAGTCGAAATCCTCATCCGTCGACGCTGATGCTGTGGTCTTCTCGACGTACCAAGGCGAGAAGCAGCTCGCAGAACTCGTGAAACTCATTGACAAGGACTTGTCGGAACCCTACTCGATCTTCACATACCGCTATTTCCTGTATAACTGGCCGCAGTTGAGTATCTTAGCACGCGTGCAGCACAAGCTCGTGGGTGTCATTATCTGCCGTCAGGAGCCGCTGGGTGCCACGCCCGAGGAGACGGGAGACGACGGACTGGACGATCATGGAGACCCCAAGCGCCGCTGGAGGGGGTACATCGCCATGTTGGCTGTGGAGAAGCAGTTCCGTCATCGCGGAATCGGCTCGCAATTGGCACAGAAGGCAATCGAACGTATGCGTGACGATGGTTGCGAGGAGGTGATGCTGGAGACGGAGATCGCCAATAAGGGTGCCATCCGCCTGTACGAGAACCTGGGTTTCGTACGTGATGAACGCCTGGTCAAGTACTATTTAAACGGGGGTGATGCTTACCGTCTAAAGCTTTGGCTGCAGTAGATTGAGCTAGTTGAGTGCTTGCAATAGATGCTATTGATCTGAAGGCAGTGATCTATCACCAGTTTTGTACGGAGGTTTATGCGTAGTTCTTAAACTCTCAAGGTACTCGAGATGCTGGAGAGATTTGTCAACCAGTTGTGCAATCCAAAAGCCCTTCTCGAGCTGCCAATTTCAATGCCGTTTGGCCATGTTGACCAACAAGATTCACATCTGCTCCATTTTCTACAAGAATCTTCACCGTCTCGAAATGACCTCGTTCAGCAGCACAATTCAGTGTCGTTTTGTTGTTTTTGGATGTTTGACCATCTACTTTTGCATTTTTCTCCAACAAAACCTCAACAATATCCACGTAATTTTCTTGTGCCGCACAGATCAGTGGAGTGCACAAATTGAGCCCAGAAAGGTCAATATCTGCACCGAATTCCAACAAAATTTGAACGATTTCCAATTGTCCTTTGCTTGATGCAACAGTCAACGCAGTTGCCCCATCTTCAGTGATAATATTCACTTTTGCTTTTCCATAATGAAGCAACAATTTGACTCGATCCACTTGACCGTCGCCTGCCGCCGAAATCAACAGTGACTGACCATCAGTGTCAGGGATATTACGAGCGATATCGTCTTCATTCATGCTGCAGCTTGCACAGAAGACACCTAATTGAGACCACAAGCGGAACATTGGGGGGGGGGAATTGTAGAATGATGAACACAGTGCAACAGTGGCAATGGGTACATTTCTTCAAGCAAGTTTCAAACCCTTTTTCTTGACAAGAACGAGCCCATTTTAGAGAACAGCCTTTATTCTTTGCACATTTCGCCATCGGCACCTATCCGCATGACACGTTTGGAATACTTACCACAAGTACAATTATCCTGGATCCACTTGGCAAACCTAACCTCTTCACTCGTCCGCTCAGTCCGCTCATTTGTCAATTGACCGTCCGCTATCAAGATGGCACCCGTCCACTCTGCCGTGGAGGCACGTGATGTGCCTGTCGTGTCGTATGAGGATCTCGTCGCCAAGAAGAACCTATCTGCTATCATCGAGGAGGCTTTTGGCTACGAGGGCATGGGAATTCTCGTGGTGAGCGGCGTCCCCGAGCTCAGCACCAAGCGGAGCGATCTGTTGCCATTGGCATTTGCATTTGCCAATCTCCCGGACGACGCCAAGGCCCAGTGCGAACTACCCGAAGCGTTCTACAGCTTTGGGTGGAGCCACGGTAAAGAGAACTTGCAGGGCAAACCGGACTATGCCAAGGGATCGTACTACAATAACCCAGAGACCAACGATTTGACTAACGGAGACCTTCACCTAATTTCCAAGTTCCCCTCGTTCTATCATCCGAATATTTGGCCCAACAATTTGCCAGAATTGGAGAAAGCATTTATGAGGTTGGGACAATTAATTGTCGACACGGGAGTTCTAGTGGCACACCAATGTGATCAATTGGTGGAATCAAAATGTTGTGGATATGAAAAGGGCAAATTGCATCGTATCATTAGCACGGGCAAGTGCTCCAAAGCCAGGTAACTTCTACTGGTACTAGTTATTGATGTGAATTCTCATCGTGTTGTGGTATTTTGAACAGATTGTTGCACTATTATTCGCTATCTGAAGAACAAATTGCGGCTCAGCGTGAAGCGACGACACTGGAGGACTCTTTCGCCTGGTGTGGCTGGCATAATGACCACGGAGCGTTAACAGGACTCGTGCAGGCCATGTTTACAGACAGCAATGGAGTGATGGTGCCGAATCCGGACTCAGCAGCTGGACTTTATGTGAAGAACCGCCGTGGCGAGATCCTCAAGGCCAATATTCCTCCGGGACACTTGGTCTACCAGATCGGAGAAACGTCGCAGATTCTCTCGGGTGGCATATTGCAGGCGACACCACACGCTGTGAGAGGACCACAGGTGACGGGAGTGAACCGTGAAACGTTAGCTGTCTTTATGCAGCCGTTGCCCGAAGAAAAGATGGCGGTTCCGGAAGGTGACGGGTCTAAGGAGCCGAATGAAGCTGGAAAGACCGAGAATTTACCTAAAGGTGTGCCTCCGCTTCTTACACGCTGGAACAACGACATGAACTACAACGACTTTACACAAGCTACCTTCAAGGCCTACTACTGACGTAGCAAGCGAAGCATTGTCATAATCAATCAATACTCTCGTATTCTCCTCAGTTCTCTACACGAGCTTTTTCAAGGTACATTGAAGATATTAGGCTTCAGTATTCCCCGAGATCTATAGTGAGTCTTACTTTTTAGCTAAGTGAACACCAAACACCATGTTAAGCTTGGATCAGCAATCTAGTTTCTTGGTGTCTCCTTCCTACTTCCAAAACCATTCCTTGTTGACATCGTAATTGGATTTTTCCACGTGTTTCTTGACCTGAGCAGGAGTGTGTCCCTACTCTTCAATCCACCGGGACCAGTACGTCCATCTTCGTTACGGTTGTCGTCAATGCTGTCTGGCGAATCATCGCTATTAACAATCTCAATGTCAGTTTTGTACGACCTCAAGAATCACTTCTCATTATCAACTCGAGTCGAGTGGACAGCACGAACCAAAGTTTGGATTGACCAATGTTTGTAGTCCCAGACACAACATCACCATACACGTAGCCATCACGAACATGAGATAATTGAACCGCATTGGGAGTTGGTTGGTATAACTGGAGTTGTACAGAATGCCGCAGAGTAAATGGTGAAGTGATTGTCCAAACAGTTTGGAAGCAAATTCACCTCCATGGATATAGCTTCATCGTGCGGTTCACCTCCTCTCCCGCTTTCGTCACCTACGTACCACATTTTCATTGAGGAGAAGAGAGTGAAGGAGGTTGACGAGAGGAGGTCACCTATTTGAACTCTACATTTTCAGCTCTTGCTCACGTTAACATTAGCTGAATCAATTTGAATGCAAAAGCACTGTTAGCTCAACTATCTAGTTTCACCAGACAACACAATGTCATTATAGTACACCAAATATCCTGGTTACTAGCATTGATAGCTAAGATCAGCGTAACTCGTGCATCGCCTCTATGGCTCTACATGCAAACGTTGCATCATAGTGGTGAGATGTAGCGTGAATGTCGTTCCATGAAGCAGATCGTACTTGGACTCTTGGAGAATACATGTATGGTCGTGCTGGAGGGCTGCTGCCGACACAAATCCAATGTCAGATCTTATTGTTTACAACGTCTGGGCTTTTCGAGCTTCGTACGGTTTGGATAGTACAGCATGTAGTCAGGACTGGTCTGGTGCATGTCTACCACGCTGAGAAGTTGAGTTAAACAAAGAATCATTGCCAAACTATGTTTTCATCAATATTTTCTATCATACAATCAAACGTTCGTACGTCTCTGCGACTCGGATAATGCTGGTACATCCAGGTCGTGATACAGTTTGCTAGTGTGAGGTAATCACATGTAAATGTGTAATCATTAAAGAATTAACTCGCGAGATCATCATATCGGTGACAAGTGGATGCT
>PCFV01000950.1:0-10634 GCA_002812785.1 Phytophthora litchii
CTAGATTCGGTCGTAGCAACATCGTCCAATTACGTCGCCTCCCGACGACACAGATGTGGATGTGACCAGGAGGTTGTCCAGCATCCAGTTGACACGGTACGAATCCTTGACATTCTCACTGGTCGTGGTGCTCTAGAGATGCATGCGTGTGGACGACGTGGTGGCAAGTTGATGTGACGCCACA
Organism: Phytophthora litchii; assembly: GCA_002812785.1. Classification (NCBI taxonomy): domain Eukaryota; phylum Oomycota; class Peronosporomycetes; order Peronosporales; family Peronosporaceae; genus Phytophthora; species Phytophthora litchii. The sequence goes on from PCFV01000950.1 coordinate 185, forward strand.
GGCAACACGTCATGTGCATGACAGGTGCCACCCGATGCAGTTCCTGAGGCGCGTTGAATTTTTTCCAGTACAAAGTCTCAGCGGTCTCCACCTCGTTCATGTCGGTCTGGCGCAGCAGTTTGGTGGACTTGGGTGTCACTTGGTCCAGTACTTCAGCAGAAGCAAGTACGTGACGATGACTGTGGCATCTAGGAGTCTTCCTCCAGCAACTCACCGTGTGAGACGCGCACGAGCTACTGCAGACAGTTGGCGACGATCAGCTCGCGGAAGCGCTTAGTGAGAAACTCCTCGATCTTGACGACCCAAACACGCGCACCAAAGCCTCAATACAGATCCGACCATCACCAGAGATCCATGGGTTTTACGTCATAGCCCACAAGCAGCAAAATCATTGCGGCACATGTCCACAGAATTCATCCGTCACCAACAACCCAACTGCGAAGATCCTCTTGAGCTCAGGTATCGCTGTCGAGCATTAGCAATAGCACATACGCTTCCTCCGAATTGGATGTCCTTATCGTCAGCCCATTTAGCAGTCAGATCGTCTGTTTAGGCAGTATTTCTTAATTAAGGAATGAAGTGTGTGCCCTATTAAAGAAGTGCCTGGTTCACAATACGTATAAAACGTTTATACCGGTATACCGAGGTGAATGTATTGGCTATTAGCCAATGGCTAATGAAATCGCGCGAATCATTCCCCTAATCAGCGTTGCCGGCTTGATAGACATACCGGTAGACTACCGACAGCTGCTCCACCCGAATGTGTGTCGCTCACTGGCCTCCACAAACCAGAACTCTCCCTCCTCTCGCAACATGGTGCAGGTGTCGAAGCCCTTGGTGATCGCCGGCGTGTCGGCCGTCGCAGCTGCTGCCCTCCTCGCCTTCGCGCTCGTCCGTAACGGCGGCTCCAGTGACTCGAAGAAGACCAAGCAGGACGATGGAGTGCGTGAAGTGCCCAATCTGCACAAGGAGCAGCTGCTGAGCATTCTCGAGACTATTTGCACGCAAATGGGTCAAGTTGTGGTAGGTTTTAGTCTTCTTAGTCCTATCGTCGCCACAGTATTGACGTAATGGATGCATTGTAGATGCAATTGGCCAAGCTGGAAGCGAAGATCCGTCAGGAATCGTCGCAGAGTGGTCGCTCACTGCCTGAGGACCAATTGGCGTCGTACCTCATGGGCCAATTTGAAGAAGCCATGAAAGCCATTGAGTCACAGGTGTATGCCAAGTTCCAGACCACTGAGGATGAGGTCAAGGTGGCTACCGAGTACTTTGAAGAGGAGGACGACAAGGACGTGGCCAATGCGGTGGCCAAGCTCCAGGAGCTCTACCGCGTCATGACGGGCGGCGGCTTCAGTGACGTCGAAGTGCCGGCTGAACTTACGCTCACCAAGTTCATTGAGATCATGCAGGAGACCATGGAGTCGCTCAATGTGGCAATGGAGGAGGTCTGTCTTGAGGTCAAGGAGCTCAACCCGGACAACAAGGAGGAGGCAATCAACCAGAGATATGTCAAGCGCGCAGACAACCTGTCGGCCGAGATCCATGCCAAGCATGGACTTACGCGTGAAGTGCTCCAGGCTGCTATGATGAAGTACCAGCAGGAGCCGGCCTTCTTGATGGCCATGACGGAGCTCCAGCAACAGCAGGCCGAACGCTTCGCGGCGGCTGCAGCCATCTTCAACGGAGAGGTGAACATGGGCTTGACGGAATAAGCTACAATATCTACTAGAAGAATGGAACCCGATCGCACAGTTACAGCCCACTTCATCCCGTCGTCAACTCCACACGTCTCCAGCCAACCCCTCTTTTCCTATCCGCCCCAACGACGTTCCAGACGCACAACACGTCATTCTAGATCCACGCCGTCCTTGCCCCAGTTATGATCGCTCACTAGGAGCGAGGTAGGAGACGAGAGAGGAGGCTTTGCGACCTCGTTGTTGGCGCGTCTTTTGCGTGTCTGGCTGTGCGTGCGCGTCGGCTGCATATTGGTTGAATGAGTTGTGCTGTTCAATCGTCTTTGTGCTGCTTTCGGAGTCATGTCCACCTGACCGTGACTCCATTGCGAGGAATGCTTTCATATTTTTAGTTGACGTTTTCAATGACACCAGGTTCACAGTTCACAGTTCTCTTTTAACTTCGAGTGAAGCGAGGAACATGCAGCAAAACCGACTTGAAGGATGGATGGTGAGGCAGATCGAGAATGCAGACCTGGCCAAGGAGACGGTCATCCAGCTCCCGACACCAAAATATCCAAGTACTGCCCCATTGTCTGGTAGAATCACGAGACCGTCAAATACACCACGTAGGATAAATGGTGGAGTGGCTACTTCACGTCGATCCGTTGCTGCCATCGCAGGACAAGAAATGTGTTCAATTCTACCTACTTCATCAACTCGAGTCGACATTTCCAGCAACCGAAAAAACTCGACCGATGTATTCCAGAAGGACGAAAATGTCGAGAAAAGGTGGCGTTCACAGTTCCATGATCACCAACAACCTTGCATCGAAGGTGGTCATGTAGACCGAACAAAGGTGCTGCATAATAAGAAGGAGAAACAACAACGTAAAGACGAGCAGTCACCGCTCTTCTTGTGGGGATTGCCTCATGAACATATTCTCGACTTTATTCGACAATCAGTTCTACCATCGTCTTGGGTGTACGTGCCTTGGAATTGTTGGCCTGTTGCCTGCCAGTTGTGTTTATTGTTCATTCTGTTTGTAGACATTCTTCGCCTCAACCTGTACGTGAATGGGAAGCTGTGTCGAATGAGGAGGATGAAGCTGCACGTGTGCGTCGAGTAGTGTAAGGCCCTATGTTCTTCCAAGGCGTGAGTTAAACTTTTCTGACCAAGGGTGTGACTTGTACCAGATCCAACGTGCTAGCGTCGTCACCTTCCAAGACAACGAAGAAACCTTCTTCACCTCGAGCTCCATCTCCTCCTCGGAGTCCATCGAAAACTAACGATGGTATCTCAAGCCCACGTAGGAATGGTGGAATGAGTCCCCGACTGCAGAGCACACTTGCTTCGGTTGGGCCAATGAGTCCACGATCAACGCAGGTATCTCAACGGGCTGAAGACAAGTACGTGGTTTTATTTGTACTAGTCCACAAACACGACTGACACGATGAGCATTTGTAACAGAATCCAAAAGTTCATTGCCGAGTTGCGCGCTGATCCGAATTTGTGGGCGGCATTTCAGGTATCTTGTCTGTTCAATGTTGGAGAATGCTCAGTTTTATTGACTCTGTATTCGTTTGTAGCGCGATGTTGAACACATCCAGCATCAATATTGCCTTGTAAGTATTTTTTCATGCGATTACTTGAATTCGTGCTGTATTTTGCTAAGTTGTTCTTATGCTTCGTAGAGAAATTGCACAAGCGATGTAAGAACTTAAATACTTTCTGTTTAGCTGTTTTTCTTGCTCATTCGTTTCATTCTTGTACTAGAAAATTCGAGAGAACAAGGAGCATGCTCGAACTCCTCGATCAAAAGAAGATCATGAGCAAAGGTAGGAAGATATCTGCTTGTGTTGGTCCTTGTTAAAGATCGTGACTAGTCTCTTGGAACTGACCGTCTTCGACATCAATCACTGTGCTAGGAAGAAACAAGTAGCAGAACGAATGGAACGAACTCAGCGCAAACGGGAGCAGATTATTCAGCTAGAAGATGAGCGGCTTGCGGCGAAACGAGAGGCATACCTGCGGCGAGTAAATCCAACTAGAGAGCTGGAATCCGCTGATATTGAACTGACAGTGCGCTATCGGAGACGAAAAATATGGCTTCACGTCGTTTTCTTGGTTACAATTTCCCAGCATTGGCACAACCAACTTGTTCAGACCAAACACGTCATGATGATGGCCAAAATCGAGGGCATTGCTGCATCGTACATCCAGCGGATCTGGCGAAAATGGAAATGGCAACATGCTTCGAAACACACCGTCGTCGTCTACACCTGGTTGCGTAAATGCATGTGGAAATTGTTACTGCGTGTGCGCTGTCGGCGAAGAGTGCGGAATGCCATGATATTACGCCAATTCATGCTTGCTAACTGTACGGAGAGCAACGCCACGCGAAATTTTAAACGGGTGATGACTCAGTGGCGAAGCAAAGTGGTCCGAGCCCAGAAAGCATGCAAGTACGTTCTTGCAAAATCGGCAATTATCGGAGAGGATAGTAATGAGGTTTGCGTTGTAGGTCTTTTGTTAACTGCAACCGGGCTCGACTGCAAGTTTTAAGCATGTGGTGGGACGAAGTCGACCATGAACGACAGCGTATGGACCGACAACATAACAGTAATGCCGACGATAGTCGCCGTCCAACCGTACGCAACGTATCCGCTCCTGGATCTGCAGGTTCACAGCGAAGGAGTTCTATTCAACCTGGAGCGATTGCAATATTAGAAGATATGAATGAAAAGCTGGCAAATATGCAAATGCTCCTTACGCCGATCGAGATCCAGCGTCTACAGCAAACTTCAATTCAGATCGTCAAAATCCCCAAGAGGTTAGATTGCCATTTGCTCTTGCCTGATAATGTTTGCTCACATGCACTTCGATCTGTCTTATCAGTATTAAGCTGCGCCTGCTTACAGAACACCTCACGAACGCGAGGAAGGAATTTAAAGGAAAAAAACAAGCGTATAAAGAAATGATACTCTGCGCAAGTTATGCCAGGTTAGTACATGTCAACTTTGACAATTGGATCTGTGTAGACTGCTTACCTGTTTGCTGCATTTCTGGCTTGGACTTTCGTAGAGAAGTGAAACTGGAGGAAGCTCGTGCCATCGTGCAAAGCTCGGTGAACTGGGATGGAACAGCAGAAAACAATCGCATGGCTCGCACTGGTAGCACCAGCCGTATCACGAATCCACCACCGTGCTTTTTGCTCTTTTCAGACCCGAATGGAGCTAAGACGATGGAGGCCCTTGTTCGTCGCGGTGTTCAACTTACATTAGATGCTGATCCGGAGCTTAAAGCACTTGTCTCGCGTCAGCAAGACCATCGATCATCACAGTCATCTCGTCGGACTTCGGTATCGTTTTCTGGTGCAGCAGTTCAGACATCCACACCCTCATCGCCGTCGCTGTCGCCTTCCCCAAGGAACAGCATCCTGAAGAAGCTAACCCAGAAAAACATCGTCACATCACCTCTCATGCCTATCCCGCCATCGATACTTGCAATCGACAAGCATAATACACCAACACAAGCAGCTACTGCGACACTAAACCAATCTCCCGACAAGCTCAACTAGCCTCTTTATCACAACAGCAATGCATTTAATTTATTAGCGGTGCAACAATGCAACTGAGCTTACCACGTCACTGTGAGCCTTCAACCTTCCTTGAGTGCAGGCAACAATCTCCTATGAAATCAAACGAAGAATCAAGACATGACCCCAAGGGAGCTACTAGCTAAGTCCGTGGGTTCCTTGTGATTATACTCTATCCATGTCTTCGGTCCGCGTTGCATTTGCGGAGCTGCGTTGTGATGGCGGCATGGAGCCTTCCGTTCCTGATGAGCGCAGTAAGGCCATAAGCTGAGAATGGTTGAGCTGGCTATTCCGCATTGCGAGTGCCACACTGCCGCACACTGCTTGGTTCGCCGACCCTCGACTATGCCCCTCGCCTTCTACCTCTCCATCCTCTTCGTCAATGTCTTCAAAAACAAAAATGCTGTCATCCCACGAGAGATTGAAGTCGAACTCCGTCTCACGAATCGAATTATTGGGCTGCTCACCACCGTGGCTGAGCCGTACCAGTTCCGCTGGAACGTCTGGCACAGTTCTCTTGGCTTGGTTCGCATCTTCAATGCGTTTAGCTTTCGGCGCACGGCCGCGCACAATCGTCACAAGCTCCAAGCTCAACATCGATGATTGCACGTCAACGGGAATAGCTTCAATGAGGCCGATTGGCTTCGAGATACCCTTGAAATTGTAGTAGCCATGTGCCTTGAACTGGAAAACTGTAGAGCCTGGAACCTCTTTAATCTTCTCAGCCTTCGCAATAATTTGCTGACTTGGGCACGTAGCCTGTGCAGCGCAGAAAGCACTCCAAGCATCGCCACCAATCAGCACTTGACCACCGTGTGCAGCCTTGGCGATACGTGCCGTCTGATTCACAATATTACCAAAGTAATCTGCGCGTCCACTTGTCTTGTGCGGGCTTACACTTGCAGGAACACCAGTCTCGATGCCCATGGACATCGAAAAGCGCAGCTCTTGATTCTCGTTCTCAAGATCCCACTCGCGGAATTTTTGTCGAATGCGTAGCTGGAACTCACCACACCACAATATCGCGCTCGCCGGTGTGAAAAACGCCAGCATAAAATCTCCCTGTAGCTCCTGGCACTCGTATCCATTGTGTTTTCGAAGTAATTCGCGTGCTACCATACACAATGTCTTGATGCGATCTGCTAGCTCTTCTGCGTGACACCGAACAAGCGGTCGTGCTCCTTCGATAAACGTGAATACCATCGTCACAGGCTTCTGAGCGGACGGGGCGTCACGCATGCCGAGCGAGAGCTGGTGTGGGCTTTTCAAAGTTGGGAATCGTCGGAGCTCCAGGTCTCGTGGTAGCAGTAGCATTAGTAGCACTTCGTCACCAAGAACGGCGTGACAGCCTAAGTCTTCCACCACAGGGTTGCCCAACTGGACAAGCTGTTCCTTTAACCGATCCCACACATTGTCACTCAAGATGATCTGACCTCCATGTGCATATTCGCTTACTGTCTTGGTCCACTTGACAGCTTCACACAATGATAGTTCCGGGTTGATATCCGGATCTGCTGTGTGAATGATCATCCGAACGCGGAAACCGCGATACAATAGCATATTCTTCTTCGTCTTCCCGTTTGTCGTCACCGATATTTCCTTCATATCATCAAACTGCTTCAGCAATTTATCATTCCACGCCGCATACACCAGACTAAGCTGGAGCGATAAACACCACTTAGCAGCGTGAAATTCCGAGGCGAAAGCAATGACAAAAAGTCCCGATCTTGAGTGGCTCAGAATCTCCTGTCCTCCATACTCTGACGCCAGTCTCGACAGCACTGTGTGTTCATACAGCAACTTCGCATCCTCCATGAGATCCTTCGCTTGACTCATCATCTCACGGAAACCCTGCACGGACACCTGTACAATCACGACCTTCTCCCACCTCACAGGTGTGAGGTCTCCCAAGTCTGTCTTGATCTTATTTACTGCATTCTTTTTTCCAATAGCTGTGTTGTTGGAGCCTGCTCCCGAGTATTCTGACCCTGAGACTTCCAAACTCTGTGTGCTGCTGCCTCCACTCTCTGCTTCCATCCTCGTAAGCCTAAGCAGCGTGGGATTCTCTCTCTGTTGACTTTGATTCTGCGTCATTTGCGCTGTGGAGATCTCGGCCGAGTTGGTCTGTTCCTTCTGGACTGTAGCACTAGTATAATCCTGGTAGTTTCCATCCTGACTGCCTGAATCCGGTTTCCTCGTGCTCATTTTGCTCAAAGGTCTGTTCTGGTTCATATTGTCCGTTTGAAGACTCAATTCACAGTCGAGGCTGTGTCGTAAGGGGTAATTGGCGTTCACATGGCGCAGTGAGTCGCTCGACGTAGCTGAGTCCTTGTCAAGACCGCGTGGAGACTGCGAGCGCACCCAGGGGCCGCCCATGTCGCCTCCTCTCCGTGTTTCATCGTCTAGCGCGTCGTCCTGATGCACGTGCTGCAGATACGGCGCCAACTCGCGCACAATGTCGTTGCGGGGCAGACACTTCTCCAACACGCGCATGCAGCACCACCAGCACATGTCGACGAGACCTGCGAGGGATTAATCAGCCGCTTCGCTCCTTCCTTTGCTCCGTTGGTTGCGCTCTTGGCTCTTACTGCTTCTTTCCGCAACCCGACATGCACTCTGACTCTGACTGGCGCTCTCTATGTGCATACAATAAGGCCGTCTGATCATCGTGCGGTTGTGCGGCAGAAACGGGCCGGAACTTCCATGGAAGCCACGCACATACTTTCCTCTTTCGAGACGGCATACCCTGTGAATAGCGTTTACTAATTTGGCATAATTGTAGTGTGGATACACTTTCAGAAAGCATAGACCTTCTACATTCAAAGGGCGGATGGGAAAATAGCAGAGTGCTGTCGCCCTGTCAAGCAGTTGAGCCGCCATAACGGCAGCAAGTTACCCCATTCTTCAGCCATCCGAGTGCTGATCTGAAGGCCATCGACGCCATGAGCGCTGCTAGTACTACGCTAGCAACGTTGGTTGCTTCTCGTATTAGAACGCGCTGGCTTGCTCTAGTCCGCGCAGGGAAAGTCCCGGATTATGCGTTTACGCGCCGCAGTCGTAAGCAGCTCGACGCGACGGTGTCGTCGGTCTTCTCGATGGGAGCAAGCCGACGACGCATGTGGAATCGTCACCATTGCACGTCCAATCACGTGTTTAACACTGTGTAAAAGCCACGTCTCTACGTCAAATCAAGCAGAAGGAATGGAAATGGCTACCGCCACTAGTGCAGTTTGCTGCCAAACGAACGTGAGCGTCAGCGATCGAAGTCCTTCGTTGCAAACCTTGCAACATTATCGTCGATATCGCTCCGTTGAAGACGCACTAGTAGCTGCCAACTTGGCAACTATAGCAGGCAATGCCAACTATGACGAAGCATTCAACTGTGTGCCGATGTACGACACAGTCGTATATCGGCAGTATTTTCGCAGATGGTGACAAGAATCAGCAGCAGACGTTGCGAGTGAAGGTCTTCATTATAGCTGGCGGATTCCTGCCGTCTACGAAGAGTTGACGATCATCATGAGCAGCGTGATGTACATTTGGATCTTCTCCTTGATCATGAGCATCAGTGCGGATGAGAGCGCCCCCTGCATCGTCATCAAAGCAAGAATTAGCACGTTAACCTGACAGCAATCACTACAACATCACTGCACACAGACCCTGGTGAGCTCCGGTCCGAGGCCGCGGTAGAGTGCCAATGGACCCTCCTCCGTGTACACACGCTGCAACGTCGACGCAATGGTCTCCTGCTTCGGCTTGGCGCCCGTGTCAGACTGCCCCTCCTCCAGAGCGACAGAAGTCTGCTTCTTCTTGTTGGCCTGCATCAGCACCTTGGCGCGGATGTACGGAAACAGCACTAGCGTCGCAATGGACCGCGCAATAGCACCCAACACAAACGCCTACAACAACAGCAACAACTCACAACATCAAAACTACGCTTTCCACTCCCCTGCAAAGTAATCTTCACCTCCAAGGCGCCTAGTGCCTGCGATGCCTGTTTAAATTTGCGCAGATACATGCCCTTGAGGCGCTCGAACACCGTGTATTGGATCGCTGGCTGCAGACACAACACGAAGTAGGCTCCGAGTCCCTTGTAGAGCCCTCCGACGCCACTCTCCTTGACAATCGAGCGCAATATCTGTAGAATACTACCAGACTCCGATCCCGTCTGCATGCGTGTACCCACAAGCTCCATGGGCATCGTAATAGGCAAATGGCACAACTCACTCAGGTATCCGATGCCCAAATCTGTGATTGTGCCAATGGGTTTGCCGTCCTTAGGTGCCACCATCTGCGCTAGCATCGTGTACGCGTAGAAGTATAGGAACTTGGATGTTGAGGACTCTGCTGCCTTGTACTGGATGCCCTGGTACAACGACTTGATGAGCGCCACCTGCTTGTTCTTCTTGGGAGTCGAGTCGTCCTCCTCGGGGAGTAGCGATGCCCCCGACTGGATGCGCGTCTTGAGCGTATCGAGAGGGTACAGAATGCTCGTGGACAGGAAGCCACCAACGCCAGCGGCGGTGGCCGCCGCCATCATCTCCATTGGTTTACTAAGCGCCATGTCGAGCTGCTGCTTGGAAGTATCTGCAGGAAGCGACGCACGTCGATTAGGACGAGAGAAATTTTGACCAATCACATGTGAGTAAGTACGTAGCACTGGTACTGTGTATTTGCTACATGTATTAGTCCTACGACTACTATCCACGTTTCAAGCGATTCTGTTGCGAACATGTAAATCTATGATGTAGTATGCAAGTAGAACGTGACGAATAGTTGTCATTTTTATCAAAACGGGTGTGGATGCTATCTGCAAGCACCAAACTAACTGAGAGAGAGAGAGTTTCATAGTCTAAAAGGTGCTGCTGCTCTTCGATCCTCACTCGCCAGTAAGCCCTCCTTTCTCCACTGTCAACGCGGCGCCTGCTAGACATCCTTTTTGGATGGTGAGGCTTTCCTTGGCGAAGAAAAGAAAGTAGAAAGCCAATCCCAAGCCGATGTAGGTGACAACTCACTGTCCATAGACAATTCTTGTGATTCGTCATGTTCTACCGCACTTATCAAAACGTGATCAGTCACAAGCAACAGCGAAATCACACATATGCAACGTACGATTGTACCGAAGAATGTGAAGACCTTTCTTGACGTACTTTTTTTAAGGGCAACGTTGTCATTT
>PCFV01000951.1:0-10612 GCA_002812785.1 Phytophthora litchii
GAATACGGCCAGTAAAAATGCTTACCGCGGAGTTGTTGGTCCTCTAACTTCCTTGCTGTATCCTTTGTGCTTGAAACCTTCCTCGCTGCAATCAGAAGCTGGGATAACGTCGAATCGGAGTAGTACGTTCGAAGTGTATCGAGAAGTGCCGTCTTCTTATTGCGGAAAAATTCGTCTGAGTATCTACCGAGAAAGTTTATCACAGGGTTCGCGATCGGATTGGAGTCATGGTCCAACTTATATATCTTGAAAAGTTCGTCAATACTGAGGTCTGCATTTTTCCAGATCTTCATCTGCTCACTCTGCAATTTAGTAGCAGCACGTTGCGTACTCTCCACTTTTTTGGCTGCTTCCAGCATCTTCGCTAAATTTGTATGGCCGTATTGCTCTAATAACCTCGGAAGCATCGACACAGCTTTGTCAGGGTGCTTCACGTTGTAATCACCCACGTACTTTGCCCAGGTTAGGAAGTTAGGATTCTCGAAAATTTTCTCACCGGCTACGTTGAGTTGCAACTTTGCAAACACACTATCGATGTCCTCGTTGTTTTTCTTGAGTATCTTTGCCAATTGCCGCTTATTTAAATAGTTGGAGATTTTGTCAACTTTGAGGATTGATTTCAAGTCGAACGCACGTTCTTCGTCGTCTTCATTGTGGATTCTCAAGAATCTGTTGGTAGGAACACCACCTTGGATCTCAGCTACCGAACTACTCGTCAATGCCGCTGCATGAACGTCCAAATGGTTCGCAGCTGATGTATTGTTGTTACTTGTGACGAAGGTGACGAGAGTTAAGAATATAATGTGGCAAAAACGCATCACCGTTGTGGAAGATTGAGTGGTGGAGAGCGAGATACGAAGTGGGCGGCTACCTTGCCTCACAACTGGAAAAACAAAAGTGATGGTAATGAGGAAATACAGCTGTAGTTTGTTCCCGATTGTAAAAAGTTGATGCTTGGTATTTATTTCATATTCTTTCCTAATTTGGTATCAATGATGCCTACACGTATATACACAATGCACCTATACAGTGTGTGTATTTGTGGCACGCCATCAATGAATACATTAAATTCTGTCGAAATCCAGTTGATGGCAGGATAGTGAGAAATACAGCTGGATTGTGAAAGTTGTTTTGCACAGCCACTCAACTCTGTTGTGTTTTTGAGAAAAAATGGTGTTTGGTATTTACAGGCAGGTACGTTGGTAGCAATCCTAATGTCTGACTAAAGCCACTAAAATGCATATCAAGAAACTGCAGTGCCACCACTTTGTTTTATCAGCTGTAGAGACAACATCTCGTTGCGAGGAGTTCGATAATGCCATCAAGCGTTATACAAACGTGTTACAGTACATCTAGAATAACGATGGTATGTAGAAGTTTATTCGTTTTGAGCAAGGTTATGTAAGATGGCACCAAGAACCATTTCTCTTTTAGCCGGATTCAAAGAAATCTCTGATGGTGTGCCTCATACTTCCTATCAAATAGCAAAATTAATGGGGTAACCGTTTTTGCAAAAATCCGTCATTTGTTTGTGTCAACGTCTTTTGCACCTGTCATCATCGATGGTGTTCCTCTCTATGCATATCGACACGAACTATGCCTAGTTCTACTTCATGCACTAAACAAAGGAAACAAAACCTTCAAGTACTATTGTGACTTTAGGTGTTACTGGTACTTGGTAGCGTGATGATTACAAATTCGGATGTGCTTGTGTAAAGGTACGTAGTACAAGCATACAAGTTAATGTGTGGTTACCTAAATGTGTTAGTGGAAAACTCAGTAACTCAAAAAATTTGCGTCAAATGCCCGTTGAATGGACCACCGTATCTTTAGTTAGTTTGATTTGCGAACGGAGTCTTGTAGAGGGGTGTTACCATTTGATTGCCACGTGTTCATTATCAATTCACCTTACTAGCACCCCCAACTCGACAAACCAATGCGTCCGAACAACTTGCTCCTACTAATCACCGCAACACTCATGCCATGTACTGCTGGTGCAACGAATTACCTCCATGAGATCGGTCCGGACGCTGCCTCCAACGACGCAGCCTTCATTAGCGAGCGCGTCCCACGTAATCTTCACCATGACCGTCGTTTAGAGAGCGATAGTGGTGCAGCCGCTGGATATCTCGAAGAAAGAGGGTTGCTTGCCAATTTCAAAGCGCTTTTCAAAGGCCACACTAATGGCGCCACAAAGCTCAAGTTCCGGAAGACATCCACTATTGACATGGGATTAAAAGCTAATCCTGATCTTTCCAAAGCTATCGCAAACCCTGAAGTGAACAAAGGCGTCAAGAAATTAACGCAGGACAAAGAATTTGTTCATAATGTCCAAAAATCCCCAGGTTTCAGCAAAGTTACCAAGACGCTCCAGGGAAATACTGCACCGCTGACAAAGAAAAATATTGAAGCAATTGGAGCAGCCACAGTGAAATCCTCTGGGATGAATCTTGGATATGGTGAAGGTATGGTACTTGCGGCTGGTGTGCTTATAGTTATTATAGTCATATTAGGTATAGCCTCCGGTAGCTAAACTGTTCTATGAAAATGCAATTTCAACAATGAAGTTTTACTACGTTTTGGACCAAAGGGACTTGCTTTAGTAGATACCTCATTAATCCATATTGCAATGTGACTCCATAACGTAGATTAGAATATCTCCACAGTCACTTTCGAACCTACAGACACGAGTTTCACAACTTGTGGATTGCAACTCGAACCTGAAAAATATTCTATATCACCATAGAACTTCACGTATGGACTGAATGATTCTTGTGCCAGCTGAGTTACTTCATGACAGTACTCAATAGGAGAATCGAACTACAAAAATCGTGCAAAATTGTAAGCATTAGCGCATTCAAATTATAAGCACAAATCTATTAAGGACATGAGCAAAATCAAACAAGGGGGAGTCGACGATTCGTTCGTGTTCAAACTTCAGACTTGGTCGAAAGAGGGAAACAGTACCAACCAGCATCGAAATGTCCAAACAGAGTGAATGCCAGAGTAGCCCTGTCCTATCGCTCACCTCGGCTGAATCTGAGCCCTCCAGGTCGTACGAGTCGTAGGACTCGCCCTGTCGCTCACCTCGGCTGAATCTGAGCTCTCCAGGTCGTACGAGTCGTAGGACTCGGAACTACCGTCGGCTTTCTCCTACTCGGGGGCGGTAAAGTCCACGTCCATGCCAATATCCTCATTGACCTCTGCAAGGTCACTCAGATCGTAATCGTGCAAATTGTACCACTACTACAAATGAACTGATGCTTTCACATCAGTTCATTTATGTTAATTCCTACAATAGTATGACAACCATTTTCTGTGGTAGCATCCTCATGCTAGATCGAAGTTGTAGTAGCAGTACAATTGCAATAATCGGGAGAAACGAACTTTGTTAACGTGCTATACCCAGTTATTCGATAGTATTGTTACGTCGAAGACGCATTGATATTAAACCTCTGAGATTGTCATTCTTAAAACTTGTGATATCCACGCGTAGTCAGCCCAGAGTTCGTGACTGATTCTTGTAGCAGCAAATCCTCCACCATAGCCCCTAATGCGATCACATCGTCTTCATATGAATCGATCACAAGGTTCGTGAGCAGACCAATTTCATCTTGGGGCAATGATTTCGTATAGTCCACGCGTTTTGGGACAATGTACACGCAATTGTGCATGACACAACCCATGAGGTTGAGTCCAGAATCTGGTGGAATACGTTTGAGGACACTCCAACCAGTTTCGTCCGTGTACATTCCTGAAAATTCATCTTCTCCACGCGACACCGAACGCCACACTATAGCAAGTCGATCTCGTTCGATATAGCGGCGCATGACCATAACAGTATCTAGGCAAGTATCAACCCCACGCCGTTTGCACTGGCTACAATATTTCACAGCAATCGTGTCATCAGGTCGTTCTATCACTCCTTGGTGGGAATGGTAGCGGTTCTTACTGTACTGCCGCTCCACCGCGTACCACATTGCAGACGACGCTTTCTCAAACGCAAACGGGATAATGTTGACATCCTGCAGTTCAGCATAAAGTTCGTCTTGGTCCTCGGACCCTTTTCTTGTCCTCACGTAAGCTTTTCTCAACGAGTCATCCACCGACGTCTCCATCCCATTCTGATGGAAAATTCCCTCCATCTGTGCATATAAGCCATCCAGTTCACTCAAGAAAAGCTCGTACATACTACTGGGGTCTTCACTTCCAAGGCAAAGTCTCTTTTTCGAGGAATCCCCCGCTCCATCTCTAAAGACCGACACATTTGGCCGCTTATGCAGAACCTGTTCCAGTCTTTGAGCCAGTTGAATCTGCCCTTGTAGCACTGTCTTTAGTCTCAAGTTCTCAGCTTCAGCTTCGTTTCGTCCTTGAGCTTGACGTTGAGCAACTCTCTGCCAAACTCGAGCACTAGGGTGTCCACCTCCGTGTGCATCGCTATTTGAGCATGCTAAGCTCAAATTTGAGTGTTTTCCGAGATGCAGCACCCTCAATTCAGCTTCCAGCTCTACGACCTTCTTCCTGAGGTACACCAACTCGTTCTGGAGACGTTCTCTTGATGGATTTCTCATCTTTCCGGTCCTTGGGTGGAGAACCTTCTTCCGAACAGATTTTCTCCTCTGTTTCTGCTCCTTTGGAGGTGAAAAATGAGTTTTAGTTTCTTCATATGTTGGTGATAATTTTTCTAAAGTTTGAGGAGCTTCTGACGCGTCTAATGCCTTCAAAAGCTCCGTTGCCTCGTCAGGTGTCAGTCCAACGGGTTCACCAGAGTTTGACTGGCTGTAACTTTCGCTAGAGACGTTGCTGGAGAGAGTGAAGGGGCTTGAAATGTCCGCAATCATGTCTTCTATGATATCCACACCTGTATGCTCTTCTACGATATAGGCTTCGTTCTGGAGAGCCATGGACGAAGACGAGTTTAGCTGTCCGTAAGTGTCGTTGCTCTCCATTTTTTCAAATGGCAAATGTACCGAAATGCTGGTACATGCAATTTCAGCCAATGAAAACTTAGTTGAAGTTCGAGCTGATTCCCAAGAATGTAGCCATTTTTCAGACAAATTTGAAGTCTCAGATACATATGTCGGAGCTATTAATTCGTTTTTTTAGTTTTATAGTTTTATTGATTATTTTTATTTTATGAAGGCA
Organism: Phytophthora litchii; assembly: GCA_002812785.1. Classification (NCBI taxonomy): domain Eukaryota; phylum Oomycota; class Peronosporomycetes; order Peronosporales; family Peronosporaceae; genus Phytophthora; species Phytophthora litchii. The sequence goes on from PCFV01000951.1 coordinate 5,146, forward strand.
ACAAGTGCCCACTTCACTACAGGTCGAGACCCAGCATTGTCCATCTATCCAAACGAGAGTGTTTAGTTCGTTGTATGGATTGAGCATCATGACAAAAGGGACTACAATTGTACCAATAGATTCCGATAATCGACCAGTACAAAGTGTTTTGACTAACAAATGTGATTCGAAGCTCAACCAAATTGCACCTGCAGGACCAACAACAGAGCAGTTAAAACTTGAGAGCAAGAGAATCCTTGGTCGAACACAGCACGATGCATTCTCATTTCGTCAAGCGTTTGGTGTTTTCGGAATGCCAATGTTGTTCATTCTTATCATTTGTCTCGCATGGACGTCGTGGCTCATTTTCTTGGCTTTATCACCCAATCAAGCAGCAAATCTACTCATGGACACGAGTTCATACGACAATGGCCAATTCTGGTTAATTAACGATGCAAACCCGCAAATAATCTTTGCAGGAGCTGTTGGTTTGGTGATCGTGGATATTTGCTACTTGATTGTGGCATTGAGAATGTTGTTCTGGCGTGATAAGCTGTTTGGGTCTGCCTATCAAAGTCAGTCAACTTGCATGGATGGAACATATTCGTGGGCACGATCGGATGGCCCGATCTACAAACGTATTCGACAAGTTTTGGATGAACTTACTGCATTCGAGGGGAGAAATCGCAAGAAATGGGTAAGTTATGTCAAGGTTTCTGTGAATTGCGATCGTTTACTGATTCAATGTGTAGAACGTTTTATTAAAACTTGTCGACTTGGCGATGGAGACAGCTATGCTACGCCAATTACTGCAAAGTGGAAGTCCCATTAGCCTCGCGTACGGCTTTGCGAGTTTTCTGGCTGTAAACGCGTTATCGTGCGTCGTTAATGTTTTGACAGACAGATTTTCTGCCTTGACTGAGGTCTTCATCGATTCCATGTACGTACGTCGATGTTGTTTGGTTCCAAAGTGCTTGTGGTTTACGAATATCAACATTTCTTCTGTGACCGTTAGCTTTGATTTGTCTGCTGCCGTTCTGTTTCCAATTGTCACTCTTGTCTACTGCTACTACAATTTCGACTTTGATAGAGAAGTTTATCTCACGTATTTGGAAAAACTGCCACCTGGAAGTTTTGAACATCTTGCTCGCTCGTTTGCTGATCAGTCAGAAATCGCTCTCTTTCGTGTGAACTTTTACTCACTTCGAATCGATTCACTACTGGACTTCGCCTTGAAGATCAGTATGAATCTAACATTTTGTTATCGCTTTGAACGTGTTTTGGAGGCAATTGTATGGACACGGCATCGCGAATTGGTTTTACAAAGACTTCGGCTGGGAAACATAGTTCCACCTTCACAGAGTCCAGTTCCGAAGGGCATTGCTGCAGTTTTTGTCGCCATTTGTTTGGCCGTATTGCTATCGACCCACAAAGCTATTGTGGATTCGACAGTACTATGTTCACCGCACTCAGAATGTGTTGTATATGCTCATCGATGGGAAACGAGTGACGAGAACTGTCCATGCCTCATCTTGATCGATGTTGATGTTGCGCCCAAGACTTACGAGAAGTGGATTTATCCTGAGGATGTATTCGACAAAGTAAAAACTCTAGCTGGATCTGGAATGCTAACATCGCTTCAAGTGATTAATCGTCAACTTCTGGAGTGGCCAGAAGAGCTTCGCAACTGTCGTGGTCTGAAAGTCATGTACGTAGCACTTCGCAATTTTGGTGATGTCTTCTGGTTTTCTAATCCGCTATACTTGTAGTCAACTGATGTACACCAGCACTCAGCACATTCCTTCATGGACGAAAGAACTCAAGCAGCTCGAAACTATGTGAGTGCAATTTTTTTACTAATACACACGTAGAATCCTAATGAATTTGTTCGACGTAGTCAAGTCGAAGGGAAATTCGGCAATCCGAACTTGCTAGATCTTCCGGAGGATTTATTCAGTGACTTGCCACAGTTATCGATGATTCACTTCGGCCTCCACGAAAATATTGATCGGATTCCACCTCTTGCTGGTGTCCCGAATCTGCAAAGCTTGTCCCTCGCCTGGATAACCCAACTCCACACACTACCAAGTTTTGAAAACGTACCAAAACTTGTTCGACTTATTCTGTCGCTCTTACCGGGCATGGAAATGCTTCCCGATATGTCACCCCTCAAAAACTTGGTTGAATTTGTTGTACTTCGACCGGACCATATGTGTTGCAATGGATTTATCGGGTTATGTGACTTGAGTCAGATTTCCTGTCAGAGTTATCCATGCACAGGTACTCCAGCCGCTTCATGTCTAGTGAACGGCAGTACATTGATGCCTCCATATCTAGGAAACATTGGCACACAAAACACGTTTGAAACTTTTGCACCGCTGATATGCCAACCATCACCGTTTGATGATCCAAATTACCTCAGCTTTCCGACCAAAGAAACAATTGAAATGTGCAATGGAAAACCATTCCGTCAATGTTTTCTACCCGGCAACAGAACAGGTCTTTGCTACAATACAAGGTTTCAAGTTCTCTCTTGTCTAGCTGACGACAATTACGTTACATTGCGAAGATTGCAGATCGAAAAAGGTGTTGGTCTGATATGCGACCCTATCGAAGAAAAGTGGCTCGGTTGCAACGGGTGAAGAGTAAATTCAAAGTCACTATAAGCTAGCTAGTGACCTGTAACAAAGTACAACAAAATGCATTCATCATCCGGCTCATTTAACTGGAGTTGAAGCAAGCGTATTTACATTATCATTAGCCAGCTCATGTACATTGTACAGTGACACAGAGCGTATTTCAACATGGGAAACAGTTTTCACAGCTTAAAGCTAATGTATGTGCTAATCATGCAGTCCAGTACTTCGACAGAACCTAACGTTTTATTCTATGCGTCGTGAATTGTAGTCAGGGGAGCTCTCAGACATCGTTGGTGAAAACCACCACATTTCCAAAAAATCCATTGCAACAAATGTGACTCGGTTGATAATTGAAGAACTCGCTGAGGTTTCTTTTCGTCAAGGTTGACAATAGGAGCCGCTTCGAAGGAGCTCAGCACGTAGAACATGTTGCGAAGTTTGTATCATCGTATTTGTAAAGAAAGAGTTCAACAAGTTTTCGCTCTTAACCTTAGCTCGCCTACAGAAAAGCCCACCGGTGGGACACCTGATCGAACGCTGACATGCTACCAACGTAAACATCACTGAACTGTGCTACAGCACCAAATTTCGAGTTCTTTCGTGTCTATAACGCGTTCTGGTTAGCAAACTAGGAGTACTGTGATAGGGAAGCTGGCATTTCCTAAAAGTTGACTACCGAATAAATTCAAAGCGAGGAAGTCGGTGCTACCCGTATGAATAGGCCCCTGCATCCCTTGCCTCATAGAGAGTCTACATGATATCCTCTACCGTTTGGGATAGAGCTAATCACCTGTTCTGTTTTCCAACAGGAAGATGGAGCAGTCCACAACTCATAGACTCTATACTACTCCGTGCCAGATGATTACTGCACGATAGTGCAGAATCCAATGTGTGTGGGCAAGTCTTCCAAAGCAACCTCAAACTACACTACCAGATACACCTACATTGCACCTAATACAGATCGAAAGAACATCGTCCGAAATATGATGCTCTTGAAGAAAAGGTGCTCACATAATAGAAGTCTGACAGTCGAAGTAGATTGCTGTGGGTGGTTGTCATGTAGTGGCGCGATAATTCTGAAGTCGAGACGGGTACTGAATGATCACTGACCATTGATCAGTGAGTCGGTCGTGACTCACAATCACGGCACAACAACTTGTTTACTATAAATATAGAACCCCTTTGTTGCTGTAATCGCTTACGGTGTCCAACAAAACTGGCTTTGAGTCTGATGATTACCAGCATGTCATTTCAAGTTCACTTGTGTAAAAATTAGGAGCGATATGGATCCAGCAATGCCGACTATGCCTGTAGACTTCTTGCAAGACCTTGACGTATGGTTCATGAACGATGTTCAGTATACAATGCCAATGCTCCAAGTACTGAGTCACTCTATTTGATGGCTCACGATGGAAAAATCGACGACAGTAGTTTTATGCAGTTGTTAATGGACAGACCGGATACGTCGATAGCACCATCACTAGACTTGCCCGAGGTCGTTAAATCGACAGTGAGAGGGTCTCCAGTTCAGTCGTTTAAAGGGTTATCCAAGAAGAAATACAGTTCATACCAGCGGCAGAAAGAGAAGCTGCTGCACTTGCGCGTGGAAGCACAAAAGCTTGAGGCGGAGTTTGTGGCATTGAAACGGCAGAAAACGTGCTAAGGAGCTTCGAATATTACAACAAAAAGGGAATTTTGAAGGTGGTGAGTGTTTAGCAGTAACAAAAGGTTCCAGTCTACTTCAGTGGAAGATACCGCTCTGGAAAAACATTGCTGATCGCTAGAGAAAGGAGAAGCTAAGGGCAGAGGTGGAAAATGCCAAGCTCCGCGATATGATGCAAAGTCAAATTCGACTAGTGGAAAGCATTCAAAGGTTATTATGGAAACAACAGGTACGAGCCTAACTAGAAACCATCTAAATCACAACTACATTGCATTACGAAGCCAACTAACTTTGTTTATGTAGGCTTGGGATCCTTTACAGCAGTGCAGTATACATTACGATCACTATGGCGTTTGCAACGACGAGAAGTTTCTGGTGGAAATGATGCGTGATGTGGACTTGCGGTACCCACAGGTTGATATGATTCTCGAGAAACACTGTTTAGGCGAGCTTGCCTCGTCGGAAGAGGTTACCGATGATGCTTCTATGAAGCACTCGCCAGATTAGGGCATGTATCTTGAGTACAAGGAGAAAAGAGTCATGCCATTTCACTATATGCTTTTTGGTGAAGTTGCGTGGCGATCATTTGGCGAAGGGAAACTCAAGCTCGAAAATAGTCATTTGATGGTCATCCAGCACACGGAAGATATGTTTTTCTCCAAGAACATCTTCTCAACGGTAGCAAGTTCAGACGGCAAGAAAACTGCAATGAATGCGCAGAGACTGACAGTCATGAAGCGCTTTCGCGAAGACAATCGTGTCGTGCAGGTATGGTTCACCTACACGCATCTAACTCATGAGGATGGCACTGTTTCACCTGCACTTCTAATCCAAAAGGGATGTGGTACTGTGAGCGAAGTACTACTCCGGAATGGCTCGACTGGTTGTGTATCTCTGAGCTACACACAATCATTACCTACAATCTCAAACACGAAACAAGATGAAATTTCGGAACAACTCCTCACAGAGATGACTTCCTCAGCATACAAGCGAAGCCGCCAGAAGCTGCACCAGAGACTCGAAAACCTGTTGCTTGACGAAATGGTAGGTACTTCTAGTTAAGACAAGAGTGTGCGTGGCAGTTGCGTCACTTACTGATGATCTGGTCAGTCACTCAAAAGTGATTGAAATGACATATTACTTTCGATCTAACAGGTAAAGGATTCGACTCTACAACTGCTACGTG
>PCFV01000952.1:0-10596 GCA_002812785.1 Phytophthora litchii
ACGCTAACGAGCGTGCTCCTCACCTTGCTTCGATCGGCAAGGGCGGCCTCCTGGCTCTGTGGGAGGGCAGTTCGTCGGGCGGTGACCTGGCGGAGGGTGGTGACCGCACGATCTACGCTCAGGTGCTTGACTCGTCGACGGGCAAGGACATCAGTCAGAAGGTGACTGTGGACAAGTCTGTGGTGGGCAACCGCTACCAGGCTCTGAAGTCGTTCCCGGACGGCAGTGTGGCGTACTTGTCTAAGGGCAAGACTGACACGTCGGTGCAGGTTGTGCGTTTCTTCGGATGCTAAGATGGATGTACAAGGAGCTAGACAAATGTGAGTGGTAGTGTCTTTAGATGTGCGTTTAATAGATGGTCAAAATTTACATGAGAACAGTATCCTTTTCAGGGAACCTCTTCACTGTTTCATCGTGCAGCGAGTTACAGCAGTACCGCGTTCTCCTCTCATTATATCAACAATAGCTTCTGCATCGTCCTTGTCGATTCCACTCGAGTCACTTCTTATCGAGAATCATGAAGTTATGCGAAGATCTAATCCAGAGTAGTGATGCGCATGATTACCACGTTAGAATCAATTATTTTGCAGGATGTTGCATTTCGCTCGAGATGTTCGTGATACTTTAGTTGCGCTAATAACCGTGCAGTAGCTGGATAATAGCCGAACTAAGGATCATGGGTGCTTTCTCACTCCAGCGTCACAGTTTCACCTGCAGCAAGCGCGTTCCATCGTTCCACCACCAGTAACACTGCATTGACCTCTTTCACTATAGCATCTGCAGCAGCATATCGTTCTGCATCTTCCTTCGTCAAGTCCTCTCGAGTCAATGCATCTGGTTTTGCCCACATCGAATTGACCCAGATCGTCCTCATTCCCGCGCGTTTCGCTCCTTCCACATCGCACTCATAGTGATCACCCACATGCACAAGATGTCGGCAACTATAGGAAGCAGGGAACTTGGCCACTGCTGCATCAAAGATAGCGCGTCCAGGTTTCGCAGAGCCCACGAGTTCTGCAGAAATCATAAAGTTCATGTGATCCTGAAAATATTGGGGCAAATTCTCCACCTCGCAATTTCCATTAGTGATGACGCCCAATATGGGACCCGCATCTTCTCCACTCCAGCGTCTGATCTCACGTTCTAGACCCTGGAACAAGCTCTCAACTCCGTCAAAGAGCTCCGGTTGACTGCGAGGCATTAGAAAAGCTCGGAACGCAGCGTCCACGAACGCTTCGAGCTTCAAAGTGTCCTGGAGATGTAAATTCTGAGCACCACAAGTCTCTACGCAATGACGAAGTGTGTATTTACGAAGGAAAGTGTAGTCGTGCGCCTTGTCCGGCAGCGAGCGTTGGAAGTGCACGAGAAGCGCATCGAACGCGGCAGGAGGGAACTGAGCTGCGAGCTCAGGCGTCTTTTGAGCCAGGTATGCGTGGAATGCGGCGGTGGCTTTGCGGATCACGGTCTTACCGCACCATAAGGTGTCGTCCAGGTCGAACGTCACGCCACGCACGACAGCGGATTCCGGCGCTTCAGGTGCCATCGTCCTATATAAAACGTGAGCCAAAATCCAAGGTTAATTCGGCAGTGATTTGATTGGACATAAAGGTGATTGGTTAAATCACGTTTCGGCCAACCGGAAACGTTAGCCAAAAAATATTCCTACTAGATAGAATGTTTGCTATCTGGAGTTCAAGACGATTGTGACGCAATATTTGTTGGCGTTATCCTCGCTCTTGTTGGATCTTGTGCGCAATGGGCTACGTACGATTCGTACATAGTGCTCCCCAAGCTAATTGATACAACACGAACACGAACATTCAAGACCAAGTCAGAAGGACCGTTGTCTCACTCCTCTGTGAAACGAGATGGCGAAACGGTCGCCAATTGCCTGACATTTAGGGTACCAAACGCGTAGCAATCGTTCTGGGCATAACGATCGTTGCTGTACGAGCGGCATGGCAGGCCCGCAATACATGCCCACCCAACCCTCGTGGGAACCAGGCCTCGATCCTGTGCACCTAGCTGACATCTTTTACCGAGCTACAAAATATCAAGATATGGAAGTTAGCTCACCCAGAGAGGGGAATTGAACGAATTGGTCTTTAACCAAGGCTGGAGGCCGCTACCAGAATGATTCAGCATAGTATTGTGGTTTGTATTTACGAATTTACACACCCCGGTTTTGCCGAGTTTATCGCAAGCAAGCTACGTGAAGATGTTAGTGTCACAATCTTGGCGAACAGACATGCTGTGGACACGAAGCACGATATGATGATTTACAACTACTTAATTCTCACTGGAGTATATTTTCCTTTTCACCCTTCGTCGCTCTGTGTTCACGTGCAAACGTGTACGTGGGTGTCTGTTACAATCTTTATTTCTAGCTTTTTTGTTGACCAAATTTGTGGGGAAAATTTTGACAGGAATATTTGATCGTCGCAATATCATAGCTGTGTCTCCAAATTTTTGTGAGCGAGCTCTTGGTGTAACGACCAAGAGACTAAGTGCTAATCTCGAATACGTGGATGTCTCGACTCCTGCAAGGCAGGATGCTGAAGAGCATTTTAACACGTGCTGAAGATAATCCTGTGGACATTGTCATATATTGTCAAGGGGTTCATTTTAGCACGGATCATAATCACTCGAGCAGCAGTTGTAAATGGATTGTGGGTCCAGGTAGCGCCGCAATCAAATGAAGAATGAAATATTTGGAATTAATCCAATTAGCTAATACGTGAGAACTCACCATTGACAATCGATGCGACACAATGGACCGCTGGAGGTCTCAATTGTGACCACACTACAAGAACTTTTCGCTGGAGGAAGTATGTCTGTCAACTACCTAGCTGCACGAAGCACAGCGGCAGGCACCACAACACCCACAGCAACACAAACTTCCAGCCAATACATCGCCTTCGACCTTGTCGCGACGTTCAGCCTTTGACGTCCGGGGAAACAATCGCCAAGCACTTGGCGTAGTCCACTTCGGCTGCGTACCACTCGATCTCGCAGTTCCTGTCGGGGTGGAAATGGTTGTTACTTCCTGCAGTCCAATAGGGTAGTTGCACCAATACGAGTTGCATCATACGTCACCTCCAATCCCAAGAGTAGTTTGCAATCATTGTAGTTATCAATGCCAAGTTCCCCATCGAAAGGGACGAGAAACCTGCTGCATCTTTAAGAGCACACGCTGATTGGTTTCACACTGGTTCGCACCTACTAGCTACTCAAGGGAAAGAGTGACGTTTTACCAAGAAGATCTCGAATCTAATCGCATATTACCCGACTGCAATTACCCAGAGTGCCCAACTTCTGAGATGGGTATATTCAATCTGTTTCGAGGTGGACAAATCCGAAAAAGTGATCAACATTGGAGGTACTAATTTTGGGGTACCACCTAAAAGTCTGGTCTACCAAATACAATCAACTGTCGGCTGTGCCGCCACTGAGGTGCACGAGATAAGGTGATCGTAGAAGAAGCGTGATTAACATTCATATGCTAGTATCAGACAATACGACCAACGTTGCGAAACGGGTACAATCAAGGCAGACGTAGGTATAATGGTGCACATGGTATCACTACCTAATACACTGAGGTACAATTTGGAACTAGTGACTGGTATAAGGTAGATAGATTTTTAAATATTCTTTGAAGACTCACATTGTACTCGCCTGTACTTCTAAGGTCACGTGGCATCAATTCCTAGCTTTGAACGTGCATTGGTCTACTTTGTAGCCTAAATATCTCAAAGGCCGGCGAAGGAAATGACAAAGGTCACGTCTGGTAAGCTTGACCAGGGAGCGATCGCAGTCACCCCTCACGTATACCAGCCTCGATTCCAGTTCAGAGCCTTCCTGTTTCAGCAGATTACTGGAAGTCGATGTGGCTCGGCTTTGTCGTCGGCTTTCCAGCCGACGTCAAGGGCAACACCAGCTGTAACACCCTACTGTTAACCCTGCGAGGAAGCAGTGATGCTTCCATCGTCAGCGGGGGAGAGGCTCGGAAAGCTTTTCCTCCCGGGTTTATGACGTGAAACCAGAACCGTTGCGACGGCAGTAGTCCACGATTATTGACAACAGACTGATTCTTATCAGCTGGAATAGAGCCGCAATGGCGTTAGCCCAAAACAAGCAAAAGGAGTACTCTGACAAGCGCAATAGGCGAAAACGAGGAGGTCACGACTGGGTCGCGTGTTTCCGGGATGGAGGAGGATAGCGGTAAACAAAGAATGCGCGTTTGTACCCAAATTGTGTTGATGAAGATGCAAATGACCACGTGGAAATAATTCATACAAGTGCACTGTTCACACCTTTTCAAACCAGACACGAAAGCGCACATAACGAGATGAGACACCTTCGGAGGAAGAGCGAGTGGAGCGTGGGGCGTTCGAGCCGGATTCGAAAACGACGCGTACTGGGCTGTGAGGGTACCATGAGCGTCGGCAGTACAATATCTGGACGACTACGCGACAAATCTCAATCTTAGCAATGCTCATGTGCTAGATAAGAACCACCGATCCAATGGGCAAGCCACGTCAAAATACCTCGGAACCGCCGAGAGATGCTGCGGTCAAAGTGGCGTGAATTCATTTTGATGGCGGAAATGGAGGAGATGGCTTCACTCAAAACTAAAGGGGTCATTATGGTGATTCCAAGTGAAGCCGTTCCAAGAGACGCTAAACCGGTCAAGACCATCTGAGTTTACGTGTTAAGGTCCGACCATCAAAGCTACGTGGTCAGATTTAAGGCCCGTATTGTGGTGCTGGGGAACTACCAGCGTCCTGGCATCGTTTTCATGAAACATCCGCTCCCATGGTAAGAATATCCTCCCTCAGATTGCTGACAGCAATTGCAGCACAATTTGGGCTGGACGTGTACGGTGGAGACATCAACATGGCGTATTTGAACGCCAAGCTGACTATGTAGCAGTACTTAAGTTCAATCGATGGGTATTCATGCGAGATCGACGGACACATGTATGTCGTGTTGAAGGCACTGAATGATTTGCACCAATCTGGCCAAGAATGGAACTCGGAACTTAATCATTGTAGTATTGACCACGGGTACCAGCGATCACTGACTAAGCCGTGGCTGTACTATCAATTTGATGGAGAAACCATATGTACGTGCTTGTCTACGTTGATTACACTTTTGCTGCCACCAACGACGAACCGGCGCCGAAAACTATCGCAATCAGCCAAGGCAAAGATGCGAGAGAAATCCCGCAAAAGTTCGGGTACGGCGAGGCCCATGCTGCGGGGAACAGATGGGTCTGAACGTAAGATTGACTCCGCTGGGCAAGGACGAGATCTCGGCCTCCAGCCGTCCATATCGCAAAGCGATTGGGACGATAATGTACCTGACAACAAGCACCAAACCAGACCTGTGGAAATTTGACATTAGTGATCTCGTCCTACCAGACACTAAGAACCGACAACTAAACTTGGTCAGCTCTGTAGGGAGTAGAAAGTTGAACCACCGATTCATCGGACCCTTCGTAGGGTACTGCTGTCATTGGTCCGTCTACATGAAAGACTTGCCAAAGTCTATGGTGACCCACCCAACGTTTTACGTTGGCCGTCTTAAGCGGTATCACGGTCCGCTTGGTCCTTCTCCTCAGCAGGGTTTGAGTCGACCTCTTCATACCAAGACATAGATCCGGGAACTACCTGCGTTGAGGTTGACGACGCCTACAGAGGAAAAAGGTCAGCGCCGAATAATTTTCCGCTGTGGAAACTCCAGAGTGGGCGTGGGCTTCCTGATGCGAGGTGGCTTTGCCTCTCGACTTGGTCGCCTTAGCAGTCTTCTACTTGGGTAGCACAATAGCGCCACGAGAGCTCGCCTTGCGGGGCATGCTGAGAACGGTTGGGGTGTAAATCGGTGCGTATATCGCACAAAGGCTAATGAGAGCCGCGGACCCACGACGGTGGTTAGTCGATGGCTATGGACCGATAAGGAAAGAGGTTCCCAATTTCTTTCCAGACCTTCATTGGCTGGATAATTCCAGTCTAAGTGGCGGAGGATGTAACGGGGTTGCATAAGGGTTTGGCTCAGGTCTTGGGGACATCCTTCTGAAGTGGACAACTTCAGGTATCCACTTAAAGGATACTTTAGATCAGTGGTGTATAATACACCACTGAGCCACCCAAGTAGGTGCGACCAGTTTTTACATAAAACAAACTATAGTTAATTAGTGATTTGTATTATTGGCCGAATTACCTAATTAACTAAAAAATATATTCAATCTTAAATATACCCTATTCTAGCCATTAAGTCCCTAAAAACAGACAAGTGAACTGCTATTCACTTGAAGTTTGTATACTCATAAGAGCACGCTTCCTTTACTATCGGGTAGTTTAAGACTGATAGTCAATTGGCTAATTTGGCCTGTAATACATTTAGTAATCAATTTTACTTTATTTTATATAAATAACTTGTCGAGGTTAATTAGGCGCATACAAGTGCTGCCTTCAATTGGCATCCTTTCAAACTGCTGTATGTCATTGTAAACTCTCACACTCGTGAGAGCATGATTTTCTATCAGGTTAAAACGGGTGTAGTCAAAATCGCCATTTGTATGCTGGCCTTGTCTTGGATTGCGATATCTAGCACGTTAGCATGTCTAAATAGCGAGCTCTAATTCTAAATATTGACATAATTACGGAACTCACAAAATACGCGATTTGACGTAAAGTTGTTTTACGTCCCCATCCCAAAACAGCGCTCGGAGCCTCATACAATACCAGATATACTGTTCCTGCGGATCTGGTTCAGATCCGGCGACTGCAAACGGAATTCCTCAATGTTGCGTATTACTTTGAGATGTGTACGACGCAATCCCTTTGCACTCTTCAGCGCACTCCTGCTGGACCAAGTGGCAACTTGTTGCCTGGAAGCTCATTTCGAAATTAGCTGACTGCGAGTCACTCAAGATCGTCCTAGCGCACATACTCTCGACAAAATCACCGATGCGTCTCGACTTTTTCCTGGCCCTACTCGTGACCACGTTCGTCGTAATGTGCACTGGTTTCACTAGCGCTAAAAGCATCGAATTCGACAAAAACATCGACAGCGGGTTTCGCCGGCTTCGCATGTCCGCTGATGCCCAGGAAGAGCGAGGTGCCGGTGATGCCGCGGCGAAGGTCATTTCGAGTCTGAAGGGTGGTGGTGACGAGATGATTCAGCTGTCGAAGATATTCGCTAAAGCGAGCAAGTCAAAGGATGGACTCCAAGTCACCGATGGCGAGGTGGCCAACATGCTGGTTCTGGTTAAGAAGGCCAACGCTGGCGGTGGAGCTGGTCTTACTGATGACGAGGTGGCAAAGTTCGCAATGGCTTTCGCTGCGGCGCAGAAGAGTGCCAAACTCACGAATGGCCAGGTGTTCAAGTTGTCGAAGATGATCGCTGACGCTAAAAAGGTGAAAGAGGCAGCGAAAGTCAGCGATGATGAGGTAGCGAAGGTGTCTGCAATGTTCAAGAAGGCAAATGCTGGAGCGATGGGTGAGGCCAAATTCACAGACGACGAGGTGGCCAAATTGGGTGGAGTCTTCGCAGCTGCACAGAAGGGGGTCGGCCTCAGCGATAAACAAATCGGCAAACTGGTAAAGCTGTTCGCTAAAGCGAAACAGGCACCCGCAACCAGTGATGAAAATGTTACCAAACTATCGCAAGAGCTCGCTGTAGTGGCGCAGAAAGACAAGAAATCGTGGTCTACTTTCAAGAAGGTTATTGTGAGCACGCTTGGCGTTAGCGTAGGCGGAGCTGTAATTTACGGGACCATCAAGTTGACAACCAAAGACTCGGCGTCGACCACCGCACCTACTTCGACTACTTCGAGTTCGGCCTAGGCGTTGTTTCTCTCATCAACCTTGGTATATATTATATAATATATCTTATATGGTAGGCAATACCGAGGTTAGCTAACCTGAAGAGAACGAGCATTGGAGAATGTTCCGTATATCGTTGCTAGATCAAGGGAATAGGCTAGCATATTCGCAGTTCGTAAGACCTGTGTTAGGGACCAGAAGTCTCGTTTGTTATCCAGCAACATAAAGCTTTCCTTAACTTACTTGTTCAACAACGATGTCATTATCATCGAGTAATAAAGTCTAGCTGCTGCGCAGTTGTCCAACAATAATATTGTCATCCAACAGCGATATGCTGGTGCCCTCCACACACACATCTACAATCAATCTACTTTGTGTAACCTGGGTCACCCAGTCAGTCAAGACATCCGACAGGAGCGAGCACATTAAATGTGCAATTTTTCACTTTAAATCGAAAGTACAAGTGACTCACTTGAAGTGAGTACTACATTAGGCTATGCAACAACTAAGTCAAAGTGATGTGATAGACTGCGTTTGGTAAAGCGAGGTGCGTCGGAAGTGTTTGGTGGAACAGCCCCATCAACAAACAAACGCTTTACCTGAAAATCTACGAACAACACATTGCCGGAACGAAGGCACCAGCGGAGAGCGCAATGTATGCGTGAATTCCGCAAGGTGATAGTCCTGCAACAAGTAACAGAGGAGAAGATGTGTAGACCGGTGAAAGTAACAGCACAGTGATCACATGCGTGAATATCGGGCCACACCAAGAAATATCGACGTGGGTATCAATTACTCCTCAATACAGTGTGTCTAATTCGCGTATTAATTGTGCCAAAACTTTTGCTCCATAACAATTACAAACCTTCGTATTCCCAGCGCAAGTCGCAGACGACCTAGTTAAAATCTATATGGTGTGCACATCCAACCTTTCGTTTTTAATGTTCGTCGTATATTCGTTGTGGTTGTCTATTTTGCAAGAATGACATCAAAGTCGATGTGACTGGCGTAGTGCTCACCACACACATGCACTTTTTGTTCGTCTGTCGGATTAAATTTTGCTACACCATAGCGGACGACAGCATTAAAATCACTTCATCACATTAAAACATGTTGTGCCATGACTTACCAGTAAAGTGCGTGATCTTCTCCATTGCCTCAAACGTGGTAGTGGGCACATATAGCACTGGAACTTGCGCGTTCTTTATAATGTTCATGATGTAGTCCTGTGGCTGGTCGTCAGATGGTGAACCTGTGAGGATGAGACCGCCACCGTACGGCCGCTTCATCGTAAGTTCGAAGTTCTGTGCGTGTGATAAGAAACCCAAAATGATGTCGTTCCGAGACACATGAGTGACAAACAACGAGCGTTCAAAATCCGGATCTGTGAGCTTCGCTAGAAATCGTCGCAGGCCCGCCGTCACGAGAGTGGTCTTGTTGTACTGCTGAAATCGTCGCGAGCGTGAACTCAGCATGTTCGTTCTGAATAGGCCCTCAAAGTCCAGCATACTCGGATTCGAGAGCGACGGTAAGTTCGGTACAACTCCAATAAGTGGCACGTCACCTCCCCAATGCTTCATTGCCTTAGGAAAGTATTCTCTTAGCATGTCCACTCGATCTTCCCGAACTTTGTTGAGGATAACACCACGAATCCTGACACCGTGTGTCTTGCACATGGAATAATTGAGTGCCAGGTCGTCAAACGCCGAACCAAGTCCTCCATTGGCCACCAGCACCATGTCAACCCCTAATTCGGCAGCAATCCGTGCATTATTGCAGTCCACAATTGATCCAACTCCTGTGTGTCCTGTGCCTTCCACAACAGTGAACTACAAAGTATCATCAGTCCAACAATGAACTCCATTTCTCCATCTCAAAGCCACTGTTACCTCGTTAGCCGCCGTAATGCGCTTGAAACTCGTTCGAATTTTGTTCAATTGGCTCTCCACAGTAATATGTCCATCTAAGAAGCGTTTGGTATAGCCTGGCATGATCACTACGGGGGACATGTCTGCATAGTTGCAAGTGTCAAGCTTAAACACCTCTAAACCGTTACATGATGTAATCATTTAGTTACAATAGTGATACAAAATACAAGATATTCACACTGTCATTAACTGTAAATGATTGTGCCAATACCTTTCGCCACCGCGACATCTTTATCCACTCGTAAGCCGCTTTCTACAGCAACGCTCTCCTGCCCCACGGGCTTTAGGAAGCCGATACGATTCAGACGAGAGGTGAGGCCTTGTAATAGACCCAAACACGTGCTCGTCTTGCCCACGTGCTGCCGTGTCGCTGCCACATACACTGCCGCCTTGGTCTGCATCGTCCAATACTGAAATGAGGTCAAGTGGTCACAACTTCAACAACGTGGTGTACGCCACAAGAGTGGGTGTGTGGCACTAGCGAAGATGTGTTAAACCTGACGTGGTACGGGATTCAGTGGCATAGATACAAATGGGTGTGTGGCACTAGCAAAGATGTGTTAAACCTGACGCGGTACGGGATTCAGTGGCATAGATACAAGTTTCATCACAAACCCGTGTAGCCATGAACATCAGCATGTTTCAACATAAGGCGCATGTATTACAGGTCAACTACTTTAGTTACCTTTTAGCCTTGTAGCAGATGAACATCTACAGTTTCTATACATCCAAACATGTATCGGATTCAGTTCTCCGATTCTTAGCAGCCGAAGAAACGCACGACCTGCAGCGAATTGCCGGTCTTGCCCTTCGACAAGTACGCCACACTGCCGTCCGGG
>PCFV01000953.1:0-10588 GCA_002812785.1 Phytophthora litchii
AGGGCTTGGCACAATACAATGCCATATCGATTGGGGGCCCTAATTAAGAATTGGGTTATTGGTCGTGTTGCTTCAGCAATCGTTAAGCAAACGTTGGTGACATTACCGTTTACATGCACTTCAACATCACATCGTCGCAGGCACTTCTCCAAACGCTAAGAACGGAGGAGTTAAGTTGCAATGGAATCAGGAGAGAGGTGTACCTCTAGAACCCTCCCGACGCGCGCACCCAACGAACACACACAACTTGGCAAGCCAACTCAATTGCCATTGTCGTACACAAACTCACAAACTTCATAACAGCATCACTAAGTATATTAAGTATTATTATGAATAATTACTTTGTGCTGGATACGACTAATCTTGTCGTTGCTTCTTCTCCCCAAGTTTTACCGAGGATTATGGGACGCTAAACATCAGAAGCGTCCCATAATCGGGGGTGGGGGTGGTTAAGAGATTGTGGGAAAGCGAATAGCAAAATGAAGATGAAGGCGAAGGAGATCCAACGTTCTTGTCACGATATTGATTTTGATAGAGCTTTGCAAAATCGGACTTGAATATTATCGAAATTGATGAGGAGGTATTTCAATAAGTTATTTGATATTATTGTTATGTTTTTTGAAATTTGCCGAGCTTTGCTAAATCGTGCAGTTCCCACTTCTCCCGCTTCCGCCACCTACGCACCGCTTTTCATTAACGAGAAGAGAGTGAAGGACGTTGACGAGAGGAGAGTGAAGGAGGTCATCCAGTTGAACGGCACATTTTCAGCATTTACTCGCTTTAACATGAATGCGCTGATCGTAGCTATCAATAATATAGATAACAAGTATTTTAATAATAGCTGCACTTGATTTACTGTTTTACAGGCTAATTAGCTTGGTGTCAAACTTACAGTAAACGAATACTATTAATTATTATTAATTAATGCCATCGCAAACTTACAAGTTTATTAATAATGACGGCAATGTCACGATTTCTACAGTAGTTTCTGTTGCGACGTTGTTTGCGTGAGCCACTCCGTCCCACAATCCTCAAGATAAAGAGAGGTAGCCTATCTATCGAGTTTGTTAGATACCAATATTAGTCTGGAGTTTATCTGCATGACTCGTTCAGGTCCTATTCTCGCTGCCCCATTCTGCTTTTTCAATACTACGGGCTTCACAGGTGACACTCCCCGAAGGACTCGTAGGTCCGTTGATCAAGTCCGCGGTTTGATTGGTCCGCGCTCGTAACCGGATGACTAGGCTGTCCGATTTGATCCGAAGTGTCTGCAGGGTCAGGGCTACAATCCCTAGGATGTATCTACCCTATGCTTTTTCAATACTACGGGCTTCACAAGTGACACTCCTCGAAGGGCTCGTAGATTCGTTGATCAAGTCTGCGGTTAGATTGGTCCGCGCTCATAACCAGATGGATAGGTTGCTCGAGGTGTCTGCAGGGTCAGGACTACAATCCCTAGGATGTATCTACCCTTTCACGCATAATTTGCCGTCTGTAAAACCGGTCATTCCAGAATTCACCACACAACACACAGCCAAAATGCGTTTCACCTCCGTTCTAGTCCTGCTCGTGGCAGCTTTCGTCTCGAGGGGCGTGAGTGTCACTGGAGCCGAGAAATCGGACCTAAATATCGAGATCGCTCCTGCTTCCGGAACTGCCTCAAACAATAAAGTTCGCCATCTCAGGGGAAGCCAGAAAGTGACAAATGAAGAGAGGATGATGGTACCGCCCTATGGTGCGATGGTAAATTTATTGAGTCATTCGACTTCGACAACTTCGACGCAATCATCGCAGATTCTACATGCAGCTGAGAACAACATGCCGTTGCCAAAGTGGGCGAAGGTTCTCATTGTTCTACTTAGTCTGGGTGCAACTGCTGGCGTTGTTGGTATTGGTATCAAAGCGGACATGGGTTAGGATCCTACTCAATAGAAAATTGAGGTCTACGTGATGGCTTAAAATGATAAACAGTACTTTCAACCTCACTATTCCAATTAGCACGAATGAAGAAGAAATTCAATAAGGCACACGTGATGTTTTGACACATGAACAGAGGAATAATTATCTAGGTTGCGGATCGGTACGTCTTTGATGAGGTAAAAAATAACGACCTCAAACATTTAAAGTCAACGGAAGATAAAGGTTCTCGTTGAAGATGTCATTTTCGGCCTGGTTTTAAATGACCAATCGTTTTATCATTGATACAGATCGAAGCTTAGCGACAACCACTTTGTACTCTATGTGTAGACTATACCAGCAGGCACCTTCTAGATGAGGGTCACAGGGATGATTAGTTTGACTGGAGACATGCTTTCTCCCAAATAATTTTGGTCTAGTATCGATTCGCACGCTGGCAAAAATGTGTCCGTTATGACGATTACCTGCTATACAAAATTGTGCTCAACTGCGATGTGATATGTAATTAATTACATGTTTACTCTACATCGTGACAGCAAAAACCATTGACTGCTGTCAGTGTTTGGGGCGATCACAGAACAGTAACTACAACAAATCCGCGATGGCGAGCGAGTTCCTCCAAATTTTCGTGAGCTAATTGCAACTGAAATGAAGATAGCAACATCAAACTTCGACTAACTTTCCTAGCAGGGGTTGTCAGCTTTTAGTAGCAACACAATCTCTTTTCTACGTATTTTGTTGTATAGATATTGCCGATTGAATCATTCAAACGTTGCGATTTAATTAGGGATCGAATATGGAATACTCGAAACCGTCCATTAAAAAATCCTTCGTAAAATTCGTTCGTATTCCTTTGTATGTCTCCTCTGTGTGGTCATTTTCGTTATTTTTGTCGTAAGTCTGCTGTAGTCGAAGGGAGTTTATACATTACAACTTACAAGTAAATTCCATGTCCGCCTCAAATCATTACAATAAGGCGAAAATGCAGAAAATCCATAGGATCTAAAACCTACCGAAATTACACATATCACCCTTTCCTGTAATACACGCAGTGCTTTGCTTTGATAACGAGCGAGAGAGTCGCGAGAGACCTGTCCGTCTCCACTCGCTCGTCATCAGTGAGTTTGCACATCTTGCAAAGTGATCTTTCGACCTTTCTGGTTGAAGAGGCTGTACTTGTATACTTCATTATACAAATACAGGGTCATCGAAAAGTAGTAATTGCTTAAGCCGTCACGGTAAACAGACTACATTTTCTACAATGAACAGCACTACATGTAAACACGTGAATATTTCTGTGATTTGGGCTTGTGTCATCACCATTATCGTGATGTAAAAAGTCGGGTTATTTCTACGGTAGATTGCCAATGATTTTAGGCTTTGCGATCGTCGGTTGTACTGAAAACCAGCTACTTGTAACTACAGCTGTAACGATTCCTTCTCTACTGATCGTCAAGCACTCAAGAATTTTCCTCCACTCGAAGCTTCCACGAGCATTTAAAATGCAATTCACGCCCCTTATGGTTCTGCTTCTGGTTGCGTTCATTTCCAGCAACATAATCTGCATTAGTGCTGAAGAAGTAACTATGAAGGATATTGAGGACATTCCTGCGTCCACTACTGACGCTATCGACTCTGATAACAAGGTTCGACGTCTGAGGGGGAAGCAGCAAGTGAATAGTGAAGAGCGGTTTGGCGTCTCACATTTTGCGGCTTTGGACATGATGGATGATTCGATTTCTACAACTTCGACCCAATCTTCGCAAATTTTAAATGCGGTGGGAAACAACACGCCGTTGCCAAAGTGGGCAAAGACTCTAATTGTTCTGCTTGGTCTCGGCATTACTGGTGGAGCCGTTTTTGGTGGTATCAAGTTAATTGATGTGCTTAACAGTGCCAACGAAAAATAGCAGACAATATGACTCCCAGTTCCACAAGAACTTATGTACTAGGGGAAACAAAAACTGGTTTAAAAAGGATATAGCTTTTCGCAACCTCACATTTGAATACCATTCGAACGCATGCATGTTTGTACAATTATTCGTATCACCAATCGGACGTCAAGGTGGCTCATAATGCTAGACTCCTCGAAGAGGAAGTAGACAGTTGGACAGGTACTTAGGATGTCTATTTCAGACTTCCCAAGCGCTTGAGTAAATTGCATTAGCCAAATTGTTGCGATCATTTATGCTTTCTTCATGCCCTCTGGAAGTTCCCCTCTTCCCAGAAGACGGACATCCGGGTCGTATCTCCAAAACCACTCATCCTACTGCTTCGCGAGGTAGAGGGTGACTTTGTCGATCGAACAGGCATATTCCTTGATAGGATCACGCAACTTTGCCTTCATATTCATAAACTTTCTTCTTGTCGTCCTTCACTACCTCACCAAGCAATCTTTTCATTCATAATGAAACTATTCGTGCACAAGCTGACTGCAGGTAAGGTGTAGAGACTTTGAGAATTGATCTTCGTGTGATGGATCTAGATCACTTGCAACACATTCACGATACGACCAAATCGATCACACCAATTTTAAACCGCGTGTTGGTGGAATGCAAACTCTTCGAGTTAACACTGAATACTGCAGGCGGACACCTGCCACCAGCGAATTCGTTGTAACCGTGGATCATCAAGACGCCACATTTGAGGCTCTGTCGATTGTAAAGCGCGACCACCAGCTATCTCAGCGTCACCTGTGGCAAGCACGGAACGAAGGGTCCACACAAGTACGCGATGGTTCCATAAGTAGCAGAAAGCTCGGAATGGAGCCATGGCTGATAACAGATCCCATTCATCAAACGTGATGAGATACTTGTCACCGTAGACGAGATATCCGAGACGGATAAGCTCATAACTGTTTACAAGCACAATTTTGCGAGGTTTGGAGCTTAGTTGACTTACTCCCTTGGTCATCACAACACACTGGCTTTGGTCAACTAGAGGCGTAATTCGGATTACCATTGTGTTGCGTGCATTTGTCTTGCTATCCTCTTGAATGCAAGCAAGCATGTCACTATCATTGTCAGTGAACATCTTAGAAGACACACGCCGTTCCTTTCTGTCGACCACGACAACCATGTATGTCAAGGAACATCCTAGGCCCCCAACATATCGTGCATCCAACGCTAATGCCTTCTCAACACCATGCAAATCCTGGGTGGTACCTCTACCGATAACGGGGAAGGAGCGAGACAGCAGCAAAGGTAATAAATTGACAGCGAGAACTGCTAACTTTACACCAAATATGAAAGGAACCCGTCCATTCATGCGCCACGCAACATCCGACGTGAAATAATCAGCTAACTGCAGTTTGTCAACCTCGTCCGAGAAGACCACAGTCGAGATTCGACCGTCGATCCCTTTTAACCAACCAGAAGATGCAAGCTCACCTCGATAAAAATGCAATAAGCAAAGCGCAATCACTGTGGGTGCGAAAAGCACATCTGACACTCTGCGGCGTAAGGCTTTGGCGATCAAGTTTAGTAGACTGTAGTAGAGCAGCACAAAGTGCGCGATTGCAGGATAGATGGCGAACCAAGCCTCAGATAGTCCAGCTTGTTGTCCTTGAAAGCGACAGCCCGCTGTCCAAAACGCCGCCAGTGTCATCTTGAGTCGCGGTAGTGACATCAAGGGTAAGTACGTAAAGCTCCCAGCACCTGATATACAGCCAATACCACCACTAAACCAAAGACTTTTCCCCCGAAATGCGCCTAAATGCAAGGAGACCAGCGCAACAACCCATCGAATCAAGACTAAACCAACGGACAAGTTAGAAGCTAACGTTTCCCAGTCGAAGACACTTCGAATGGTGTGGATCTCATAACTTTCGTAAATAAAAATCCCGAACTCGGTGCCATTTGCAATGTACACCGAGTTAAAATTGTGCGACTTGTCTGAAGTGATGAATTTGTTCCCCCATTTCCCAATTTTACCAGCCGCTTCACAATCTGCTGGAATCGAGCAATCGGCTTCTTTCCCAGTATACATATCAAACAACCGGAACGTCATGTAGTACGGTGCTCCTTTCGCGGAGCTTGTCAAGTCCGAGTACCAGCGCATACCTTCGGGATCTTCGTACCACCCATTTTTCCAGTACCCTCCAGGTCGTCGTAACCACTCCATGGTGCGTTCGAAGCGGACACTTCGATTTACCCCTCGAAAACTCGCCAACGTCGATGCACTGTTACTAGCAGCGTAAGCATCTTGAAGTCGAAACACACAAGCGTCACCTCTCCACGTGGGTATGGCATGTCTAGCATGCGGTGCGTTGTCCCAATAGGGCATGATCAGGACTGGTAGAGTGTTCGGAAGTACGTACAAATTTTTGCTATCGACGTCGTCAACCACATGCAGATTGTCACGAGTGAGGTTGGTATATCCCAGTGCCAAACACGCATCGAAAATGTTGTCGAGGGTTTTAGCAATCAACGCACACGATGATTCATAGGCAGTCTCGATTGCCGAGTCGAGGGCATCGGAAACGGATCCTACGCGGCGTTGTCTGAGGCGATAGCCATGCATCGCTGTACCAGTCGAATCCTCCAGTATTGCAGATATTCCTGGTGCTGCTAGAAGTGAACTCACCAGTCTCGGCTCGAAGTATTCTCCTCTACGCACACAGGCAACCACACGATCGGGATACGGGACGTCGTTAGTTCCAACAATTTGGTAAGGTCCTTGTAGCGGGACCTTTCCGTAAAACAGGTGTAACATGGTTGTTTTGGAGTCCCATACTACTCCCAGTAGTTGCGAACACACGAGTGCGATGATAAAAAGACACGTTGCCCAATGGTACAGACCAATTACAACGTCATGAAGCTTAAATCTGTCCAAAAACTTCGATGGTAGCACTGAGTCGGTGCTTTCAGGTCGTATTGGAACTGCTGAGGGCATGCCCCAGGCAACAATCATCGATTGAAACCGCGAGTTCTTGAAACTTGCTTGTTCAACATCATGCAGCGTTGGGTCCGGTGTGATAGATAAGTTGCGTCGAACTCGCGACCAAAGCATTATTCGGACTCACGTGGATAAAGCACAACCAACTCAGCTACATCAGACGTACAGCACTCGTAGCATCCGAAATAGCCGAGTTATTCCGAACTTGATGAAAAACAGATCAGACGTGCTAATGCCATAATAATAACATTCCTTCTGATCAGAGAATTAACACCACTTAATTTATGCCTCAAATAGCGAGTCACAAGAGGTATCGTCACACTAATTGCAGCTTGTTGACTAGGTGCACCGTTCTCGAGTGGTAGCATACAGCCGTGAATAAGGCGACGGGGGAAGACGCGGTGGGGACGAGAGCAAAGCAGTCTCAGATCCATCATCTGCACACAGCAGTGAGACCACATGTCGCCATTCTTCGAACTTCACTTCGCTAGAGTGTTCTAGTCCGAGGCGGTCTCGGCCACGCGGAGTGTAGTACTGGATCCAGAACCACAACAAACCACGGAAATTATCGCAAACGTAGCCATGCTTGCCTGACGCGTCTTCGTGGTCTCGCAGTGCCTCAAGTATAGCTGGAAGTCGTCTCCGACGATGCTGGAACACGAGAATCACAATGGCTGTGTTCAGACAACAAATGTTCTCGTGGTTGATGTCCTCCATCGTCACGATTGTCATGAGATCACGTAGCAGTCGCACAAGGTTAACTGTCAAGAACTCGCTCATGCGGTCCATTTCATAGTCATCCGCAAGACCAAATGTTCCGTTCTGAGGCTGCTTTGCAAATTTTTCGGAGGATAGTAGCATGGACCGAATGAACACATTCGAGTCTACAAGGTTCAAAATCACCACTTCTGTAACGTCAAAACAGCAAGAGCATGTCAATGAGTAGCAACAATTAACTAGACAAAAACGCACCGTACGTACCCATAAAAGTTCCGAATTGCGTGTTGGTCAGCAGTCCGTGGAAAAGCTGAAGCGTCTCCCAGTTACCCTTGGTCATCTCTCCAAGCAAATCAAAGGCCGACTGGAAGCTGCCCTGCGAACGGTAAGCACCTCCACTCAAAATCTCCGTAATAAGTGCCTGTAGCAATGGTGTGCGTGCCACAAAGAGCTGTTCGCTGGGAGCAGCTCGCCTCAAAAATGCTTCTACGCATGATGCCAGCCAGAAGCGGTAAATAGAGTCGACAGGCTGTTCGATCAGCGCGTGGATGATCTTCGATAGCAAGCCCTTGTCGGGATGGTCGAGGTTGATAGGTGTAGAACCTCCAGCATTCATAAGCTGAACTTCGTGCTCACTAAGCAACAACAGTTTGCTGGTGTTGTCGCTGTAGTCACGGTCACAAAAGTTGTGAATCAATCGGAGGAATTGAATCTTCAGCGAGGCATCTAAGCTGCAGTCACAACCAGGACCGTGCAATGGTTCATGGGCAGGATTGGGTGGCACGGTTGTGGTCCATTGGAACTTGTCAAACATTGTGTTGAGTGTCTTGACGAGTCCCATTTCGGCGAGTCGGTCTTGAAAACCAACCTTGCGCTTTCCGTTCAGCAAGGTGCAGAGTACAAAAAGCACCTCCACGCGATACGGAGCTAACACGATGGACTTCATAATTACCTGCGCCTCAGCGTCTTCTCTAGCACGTTGATCGGGTGATCGGTTTCGAAATATCAGGTCTCGCAAGATAGCTGTCTCGACAGAAAATGAGTGCTGTGGTGGGTGAGAGGATGAATTCGCGCTTGCATTTTCTCCTGCTGGACCTGCTGCTGCAGCTCGCGCCTGGTGATGCCTATGCAAAATCGTAAGATCCCCTGAAGAACCGAGCGCCGGGTGTGTCACAAGCCGATCAATTGTTTCCCAGTCGCTCCGATCACTTGTTTGGTATAGCAGTGTAGCGAACTCTGCAGACGTCGCGAGTTCCGACGAGAACGGCTCATACACCGGATTCAGAGCAAAGTAAAAATTCTGCACCTGTAGCACGCGAAGTAGTCGCTGGAGGATCAACGGCGAGTTAAAAATCAGCGCGTGGTTGCGGTCTACGATGTTGTCTGCGCGCATCATGCGGTTCCGTCGTAACTTCAGTAACTCCAGTGACTTGATCACCTCTGGACAATGAAAAAATATATATTCAGTTCAGCATCCCAACAACAGCATAAGCAATAACTCCACGTACTGGCAGTCTCCAGCAGTCGTCGGTCTTCAGGCTCAAACACAACGAGTGCCAGTACACGACAGAAGAAGGCCAGTTGTCTGGACGAGAGTGACTGCATAATGGCGTGAAAATTGGCTACAACATCAAAAACACATTAGACCCCACCAACAACCAACATGTCCAGCACGTACGAATGCGACTGAGATCGAACGATTCTTCTCTCACAGCGAGAATCTCCTCCACGAGTCCGGACGCATTGTCAAAGAACCTGACGTCGCCCATGAGCTGGAATAAATACACTACAAGTCCGTCCTTGTCGCACAACTGCACAGCTAAATTCACTGAGAAATAGCACAACTCTCTCAGCACAGCCATGGCGTCGTTCAAAATGTGCTTCCTCAGCGACGCGTCTGTGCCGCTCTTGGTCGGTGCAATTACCACAGGCACTGGCGTCTCCCAGAGCGCCCGGACGTCACAGCGTGGACTCACGCCGTGCTTCTGTCGGCGTTCACCGTCCAGCACGAGCGTGGACCAGCGCGGCGGCTGTGCGTCTGTCTGCATCTCGTCCTCCTGTCGCAACGCGTGCAGCACACGCAGCAGACATTCATCGCCTCCCACGCGCAGGAAATTCTCGCGTTCAGCCGCCACGTGGCCCGTCACGGCGTCCGGCGCGCGCGTCCTCCTCGTGGACGCCGTTTCCTCCTCGTGGACGCCGTTCGGGTCCAGTAGCCGCTGCACCAGTTCCTGCAGCAGCAGACGCAGCTTGCGACGGTCCTGCGTCACGCCGTCCAGCAGTGCGTATAGCTCCCGAATGAGCACGACGAAGCTCTGTTTGCGGCCGTGGAAGGCGGCGGTCCGCTCGTAGACGCGCGCTTCGACCGCGTCGAGGGACGAGACGAAGGACGGCGGAAGGTCTGCGACGGTCTGCAGACGTGTGCGCGCGCCTTGTCGTTGCCACTGCGGCGTCTGTGTACTGTGGGAGACGACGCCGGTCGCCTGCATGCGGCTCAATGTGCTGAATACGCGGCGGCGCGCGGACGTGCGCTTGGCCTCCATCCTTCACGATAGAGCCTCGAATTCCGATACCGTTCCTAAATAAAAAGGCATCATTTAATTGCTCTGATTGGCTGAAAACAGAATGTGTGAGAGATGAAGGTGATTTTCTAGCTTGAAAATCACCAATTGCCCACTAGAGGGATAAACTATATAATGCCTTGTAGCAATGGCAGAGCGGCGTCTTGCCAAGAAGAGCGAAACCTACGTGGCGCTCTGTCGTCGATGTGGGCAGACAAGGATTACTACGCTAGCTGTTGGTCTTCCTTATCCTTATTAACACTTGCTCCGACATCTCCATCGTGCTCACCTACTCCAGCTTTGCGCTGACGGACCTGCAGTGGCTACGTGTTCCTCTATTCAACATACCAATACTAGACGCGCCTGGACGTGGCAAACTTCATCGGCACCATGTTCTGCATGGCGGTCTGTCGGAAGTGCTCTCGTTGTCTTATGCTCACACCCAAAGTGGATCCTTGTAACGGGGTTACATTAGTGTGACGGGGTCACACGAGCAC
>PCFV01000954.1:0-10564 GCA_002812785.1 Phytophthora litchii
ATCTTGACCACTTTGTTGCTAGTGGTCACTGAGGATTCAGGTAGTTAAGCTATCTGCGCTTTACTGAATGAAGACAAACCATGTGGCACTGTAAGCTATCTCTTCGAGTAGTACAAACAGTTCTTAACTTGCGATGCTAGTGTGATGTTGTTAGAGTGGTCGATGACTAGCGTAAATGTCAACAGAGAAAATCATTCAAATACAACTCCACGATGTACCAACCACTGCTGCACTGCTCGGCAGCGTTTGTATTCTTCCATTCCAAGACATAAATCAAATGCGTTCATCAATCTTACTCTTACACGGACATCTTCATCATTCCAAACATACAACTCAGGATGGCCTCTACTATTATAGAGTGCGGTAAAAGTAAATTAGCGCGCCCTATTCTATGCGCACTCTATTCGGACAACATCAATAGCACGGTTAAGACACTTGGGACTTAGGTATATTGAGGGCCCCCAGTTGGAACAGTGTTCGATTTCCATCGAATGCGGTAATCTACATGCTAAAATGATAAGTCTCCATGTATGTATCAACCTAGCTGCAAGTCTCTTCGACTAACATATCTTTTTGCTGCTGGTTAATTCTCGATAACGATATCATCTAGCGTCTCAATGAGGTCTTCAAAGCTTTTGTTGTCGCTGTCAACATTGTTGTCGTCACGGAGCTCCCAGGCCAAGCGAAACTTTGCACCGAACACGTCGTGGCGGGCGATGTGCCATGAAGTAGACACGGCACTAACTCCACACATCGAGGCGCTTTTCTCGATAACATTACCCGGCGTCTGTCTCCACGCTTTCATCACCCATGCTACCACAAGCTCAACTTCGGGTGGATGAGGATTCACGTCTCTAGTGTAGCGAACATTGTCCGAGTACTTCCACTCGTTAATGGTTTTGCAGAGGTTGTCCTTAAAGGACTTGTAGATTCCCACGCCTCCTGCTTGAAGGTAAGATATCAAGCCTCCAGGAATAACAATCATGCCGATGTCCTATTCGCGACATCGCTGCTTGACCTTCTTGGCAATATGTGCCCTCATTGAGTCCCAGATTACACGGTAGGTTTGGCTATGGTAGGAAAGCACCAGTCGAACTAGTATATTAGCAAGTCCAAGTCGACCCATTCTCGCTCTTGGTAAGCGACGTAACACCCACGACACGCTCAATTGGACCCCGCGTTTTTCGCGTCCAGATAAGATAAGGAGGTAAGAGCTTCTGTCTACAAGGTTAAACGATTGGTGTCTATAGCAGCGATTTCGCTTGCTCTGTCCGCATCTTGAAAAGTTGCTGAAGGTGACCACACTCTATTCGATCGCACTCTATATTTTAGAGTGCTTCGTCAAACTGCGTTCCATTCAAAGAGAGCTCTATTCACTAGGGGAACTCTAATCGGTATTATACGTTAGATCTACGGGTTCTCGTAGGGTTTTACTAAGTGTAATACCCATCGATTAATGGGTTTTATCAAATGAAATACCCATCTATGTATGGGTTTTATTAATCAAACCCATCGCGGATGGCATGAAGAGGCTGCGAAATCTCGGTTTTCGATTGCGCGCGGTATCAAACCGAGATAGGTTTTCACAGCCACTAAAGTTGAATTTGTGCCCAACCCGAAACAAGAGCGAGACGGCATGGCTGGGCCCCTCTCCCAGCGATATCGGCTAGTACAAACTTACCAGAACTTTCCATGCATGATGGATTTCGACGGCCTCTTCTAAACGAAAGCATTGTTTGCCGGTTTTCTTGACTCGCTCCATTTCATCGAACAGCATGGTTCACCACGCTGTGCCCAGATCCTCCGAGCTTGCCGAGGTCCCAACATAGCTAGTTTGCCTGTCTCCTTAAAGGCATCGGCTGACGGATCGCAACGAATATCACAGCCAAACCTTCGTAGGAAGCGTACGACTTTCTGTTTCTTTTCATTAGGGAGTTGTGGTGTAGGGAATACCAGATTTTGTCCCGATTGGGACTAAGGACTGGTGTTCTACGGTACACACCCGGCTGATGCCTAAGGAGTCGTGGCTCACGGTACAGACTCGGCTAAAGTGGAGTCTAAGGAACGAGTGTTCACGGTATGAACAAAGTCGCCAAGTTCGTACGCAAGGATACCGCCATGCGCACTCAGTCGAAGGGACGCCAAGGATCAAGGGGCAAGGTGGGACACGTGGACAAGTCCAACGGTCGCCAGCCTAGCGTCGGAAGCGTCCAGGAGGTCGGCTGAAGAGTCGCCGAGATCTGTAACGACTCCATTTCACTTGATATTTGTATAGGAACCAATTAGGAATTAGTAAAGGGGCATTAAGTCCCTGGAACATAACAGAGCAGAATTTTCTAGGTCCCAGCCAAGTGTACACTCTTCCGGTAAGTCCCGGCACGGGCCGGATTATGTCTGTCGTCAGAACACGAGAAGTATAACTTGTAGGGTTCTGACTGGTAGCGCCAAGAGAACAAGTTTGTCCGGAGAAGGGCGTGTCTCGCTACGCGCGAAGAACAAATCCCACCAACTGTCCCGGAAGGGCCGAACCGCTAGGGGACAACCCAGCGCAGGCCAACAAACGCCGCCCTAACTCGGCGATTGTTGTGGTTGTGTATTGAGTTCACATCTGAGGATTTTGTGTGTTATGCTATACCACAGTATATTTAACCCCGGTATCGATACCACGATTCAGCAGGCTGATGTGATGGTGGCAAGTGATATTGGCCAAGGTAGAGCACGTAGCTCGACGTATTCTGAGCACACACAATGACCATTAGAGTGGGGATGGTTCTCGCAGGCTCTTCCATTGGTCAATACAACTGCCGGTACTCTCGTAGGTTTCCTCACATACAGAGCCAAGTCCATAAGCCGGTATCTACGGTGTTTTGTAGTCCGTAAAGTAAAAGGTGAAAGGGGCTAATCCATTCGCTACCAGAATTTGCTTAGAGGTCCGACAGTTACCCGTTACCTGACCAATAGGATCGCGTTATTAGTACATTCCGCCAATGAACGATCGGTTCCCAAGTTTACATTTGGCGTCAGTGACATCGACTTACGTGGTCGTGTTTTCTTCAGACACGTGTACAAAATGCTTTGCCTGACGCTGCAGCGCAGACCGAGTCGAGTGCTGTGCGGACTGTTAATGAAGTGCGTCACGATAGTGGGATGCACTAAGCAAGTCACGTGGAGACCTCGATGGCAGCTGGTGCAGCCATACATAGCCTTCCTCGGAAACCCACGCAGCATGCACAGGTATCACGTAAGCTTACCACTTGAGTTCTTTTTCATATCGAGTGTACTTGCTATTGGCTTCTTAACCTCGGGTTGGCGGTGGCGTTTCTTCTCCTGCCGTGCTCAATATATGGCCGTAAGATTTTCAGCAACTCGTCACTAGATATCACGTAGTGTTATGTTGTTGCTACAGGCCCAGCAACCGTTTTGAAAAACGAAAACACATTGATAAGAGCAAGATCAAGCGGCCAAGTCAGCAAACTCATCGAGAGTCATTTCTCATTGCGACGCATCTGGTTAATGCTCCTAAACCTGTCAATTTTATCGACTCCATTCATGGCGATGGTCATGGCAGGCATGATCTGTGGTGCATTATTCGCTCTCATGTCTAGCGCCGAAGTAGATCGAGACCGCGACAAGCTTCATCTGATCGGGTGACGTGCCCGATAACATGTGCTCCGACATAGTGCCTGCGAGGTCGTTAGTATAGAAAAGCACAGTCAAGTTGTCACTAAATACGAGGTAGCCCTCATTCTCCGCGATCGACATCGGTGCAATGTACGGTGTCTGCAGGTAGGAAGTTTCTCCTGTGTGCCGAAATCAGCTTCGAATTTGTTTGATAACTGCGTAAAACAAAAAATCAAAGATGGTATTGATGTTTTCCGTGATGATATCAGTAGTTTACTCATACAAGAAAGTGGTGCTCTGGTTTTTGTTTCCTGGTCATTAGCGCAGCATTGCCGGCAGAGTGATAGCGTGGCGTTGAAATGCTATTCGCAAGTTAAATATCTTCATGCCTTCTCAGTTGGTTGACGAGGTGAACAAAGTGAAAAGCGTCAAAAAGATCCAAATTGTCCGTCCTACGTTGAATGGGGAGCTCTACTAAACAAATATCTCATATCACCACCAGCAGGTTACGCCTCCAACTATCTGTTTGAAATTGACCAGGGTATTTGCACATCACGCTCAACAGTAAACACTACGGACGAGGACGCGATTATGTTTGCCATGATTGACCCGAACAACATTGAATCCGCTAAAAAAACAATCATCTACGAATTATCTGGTCCTCAAATACGAAGTATGTGGGAGGCTTCAGCTCACAGCGTGCAGCTACCTCGCTACGCGACTGAGGATTTATCAGAGAAGAAGTTGAAGTCGTTGTCGGCTAAATATTCTCAATCCCGCGAGAGTATTTACTCTATTCTCCTTCTGTCCCCGATTCTACTGTGAATGCTCCAGATATTAACACTGAAGCTCCTTCGAGTAAGAAAACTGTCGTCGAGGGGAACATAAGCATAAGCCAGGTCGACCGAAGAAGAAGAAGGACAAGTTAAAGGCCAATCAACCATCGATCCTGCAGTACTCTGGTCTGGTGAACGACACTACTAGCTAAGGATTGTTAGTATCAATTTTGCAGTAAGCACATAAGTAAACATATTCCGTGCAGGATGAGTCACACCAAATACTTCAAGTGTACCTGCTCTGTCCCAAAAATACAACATTATTCGTCCACACGAATTTCAGGAATAGTTTTTTTCGGAAGCGAATTTCGGAAATAAATTTTGTTTTTGGAGCAAATTTCGGAAATAAGTTTTGTTTTAGGGATAAATTTCGAGAGCAGTTTTGTTTTGGGTCCCGAAAACAATTCCATGAAAAAATCCCACACAGCTCTGTTTGATTGGCTAGGTGTTTTCTGCCAATCAAAAAGGTTCCCCGAATTCCACACAAACTCTATTTGTTTCCGGACATGTTGTCTGGCCAATCCGATCGCCGGAAAACTCGAGGTTAACCTTTATCGGGCGGTTTGATTGGCTGACTCAGTTAACCTGGCACTTGTCTTTGTTCTCGCAGTGAGAAGGCACGGTCGGCAAGATGGTATTGCGCTGGGAGCCGCTTCGCTCCACGGGCGCGCCGGCCGTCAAGAACCACACAGCAACGGCAGTGTCTTCGCACGAGCTGCTGGTATTCGGTGGCTACGACGGACGCCGAAACCACAACGCGCTGCATCTGCTGGACGTGAGTCGCCGAACGTGGCGCGAGCTATCACATGAGACGCACGGTCGAGCGCCGGCAGGTCGCAATGGACACACGGCAACGCTAGCCGAGCGCAAACTCTTTGTCCTGGGCGGCTGGCTGGGCAGCGGCCCGCTGGCCGCGGCTGATCTGCACGTCCTGCACCTTGATACGCTCACGTGGGAGCAGCCCGAACTGGCCACGGCCCTCGGCCCGTGCAACATGCACACGGCTGACTACGTGGCCCATCTGCGCAGCATTCTGGTGTTCCGAGGAGGCGACGGCCGAGAGTACCTCAATGACCTGCATGCGCTACAGATCGACTCAATGACGTGGACGACCGTGCGGGCTCGCGGCCGTGCACCAGCTCCGCGGGCTAACCACAGCTCGGCACTTGTTGGAGATGACCTTCTTGTGTTCGGTGGATGGGACGGCCGACAGAGACTCAATGATATCCACGTGCTAGACACACAGAGTATGTCGTGGTCGGGCGTGGCCAACGAGTTCAAGGTGGACACGAGACGTTATGTGGCCCCGCCGCTTCCTAGGGCGGGCATGACCATGGCCCGCCACCGAGATCGACTTTTTGTTTTTGGTGGCTCCGGCCCGTCGGCCAAGTGCTACGACGATCTTCATGTGTACGACCCAAGCAGACACCAATGGGTGGAGACTGTGGCCGTGACTACAGCTGAGAACCCAGACGAACAGAGACAGAAGTGGAGACAGAGTGAGCGATCCAATCGCAGTCGCACACGCTCCCAACCGCGATGGGATATCTATGAAGACGACGACCAACAAGACGGGAGCTGGTCAGGAAACGACGCAGAAGAGTTTGATGACGATTTGGATAGTGACGAGGAGTTTGAAGATGCACATAGCGACGGAGAGGCTATGTTGGTTGCACAAAGGCTGGCAAATGATTCTTGTGACTCGGCGAATCCAAATGAGATGTGCGAGTTTTCTGACATGGAGTTACCAAAACGAGAAGAACCCTTGTTAGTTGTAGGAAGGAGTCCCGGACGACGAGCTGGACACACATGCACAGTGGTCGACCGAATGCTCGTGATCTTTGGAGGCTCGTGCGGTGCTGACTATTTAAATGACTGCTTCACATTAGACACAGACCCACCTCCACGAGCCTCTGTATCTCTTCCATCGCCAGCAAGAATGCTACGTCATGCACTCGCTCAATATGTTGACTGCGAGGAGTTCGCCGATATTTCCTTCGTACGTTTCTTTCGTGTTAAGTTTCTGTGTGGGTTTGTGACTTTGTCATGTCTTGTGTGTCCTTAAACAGCTTGTTGAAGGGCGTGTGGTGTACGCGCACAAGCTAATCCTATCAGCACTGAGTGCACGATTTCGAGGGATGTTTTCTTCTGGCTTTCGCGAGGCTAGAGAATCTCAGATTGTTGTCCCGGATGTGCGTTACGAGGTTTTCTTGTTGCTGCTCGAGTATCTTTACACAGGGCACATCGAGACACACGATGATGCATTCGCGTTGTGCTCTAGCACTCAAGAACGGAATCACGAGATGGACTTCGTGAGTAATAGTATAGCAGCATGTCCTCAGTCAGCGGACGGTCTAAATGAGATCGAAGAAGCCCGCCGAAGAGAGGCCGGGCAGGCCCAGTCTCTCGATTTGGGGCTGGAAATGGAGCTCGAATCATTACTGGAGTTGCTTGTTGCCGCCGATCAGTTCATGCTCGACCATCTCAAGCAGCGCTGTGAGCGGACATTGCAATACGCAGTACGTATCGGAAGCGTTGACGCCATAGCAGAAGCAGCCGATCGGGCCAATGCTGTCCAGTTAGAAGCTGTATGCCGGCATTTTCTGCGTAACCACTCGGTACGTCCTTCGTCTCCGGCGCTCTCAAACGATTGCTGCTCATTCGACGGCGAAGATGCCGACGATCTGGATGAAACGAAACCCCACGCTCCTCGAGACGGGGATGTGGGTGAAGCGATGTCGAGCCGCGCTGCTCTGTTATGAGGCGGTGAGATGCTGTTTGGTGCTCAACAAATACTAGTAAACTATTTTGCAAAATGCCACTTCGATTATGGTGTCTCTAGCTATTGACAAACATTTACACATACTTATTAGCAAAACTGGACGATTTGAGTCTTTCAACTCTTTACTGATAGTAGCGTGACTGCCCATGGGCACGCGAGCCCGAGGAATATCCAGACGACCCGGATGGCGTGTGCCGTTGTCCAGACGAATGTCCAGACGAGTATGCAGGTGTGGACGCATATCGGCCAGACGAGTACCCAGACGAGTACCCAGACGAGTGTCCTGATCCTGGGCCTCTCGAGGGTGCAAACCCTGCTCCCGATGTGATGAACCTGCCACCATCATTGAGATGTCGGTGCTCGCGCACATCATACGTCAAGAAGACAGGGGTTTCACCGGTAGTGTTTGAACCAGCGCTCTGGTGTTCCATCTCGTAACTCTGCTGCGAGCGAATAAAGCTCTCACGATGAGTGTATCCCGACCAGCGCTTGAGTACTAGCACGAACATAGCGACGTAGCGAGCGAAGAACAGGAAGAAGACGATTGCGTTGAAAATCACGAAACCCTGCGCCACAATTCCGCGCCAGTGCGTGCTCAACTCACTCGATGTGAGGAAAGCAAAACTGCACAGCAAGTTGACAATCGCCACGACGCGAAGTCCAACCACCACACCAAGTACCCAGCTCGCTGCAAATGGGCGAATAATGAGCGCAACGACTACGAACAGCAGATGGGTTACCATCAACGACACGAGCTGTGTTGGCAAGCCTGATGCAGCACCAGTAAATACACCAAGAAGAATCTGGAAAACGACCGTCACCACGAAGAAGTACCGGAACGCCATCTTTGAGTCTCCGTAGAGCGAACCCCATACTGCGAAATGCTTGAAGCGAAATGCATCGTTATTGGGGATGGCTCGCACACTTACAAAGGCATAGCACAGTCCACCGACCACAACAGCCCACAAGGAGAACAACGCCACAGCCAAACCAATACCAACTCGGTACCGTAACTCCATCACCAATTCGTACGAAGACATTGATACAAGTGGGAATACACTAAGCATCCACAACGCGACACCAAGACCCATCACGCACATGGCAAAGCTGTTACGCAGTTTTGTGGGCCAGAACTTTGACCACGTATCTGCAGACATTTGATGGCGGTAAAACGCGACACCGGCAGCCAGAGTGAAGAGTACAACCAAAATGGCTACGACCGCTAGGAAGAACCAGAAAGCGGTCATCAATGCCTCGTCTTCGTCGATACCAATACGGTCGGCGAATGCAACAACACCTGTCAAGATGATCAGCTGTAATCTACGCGAGGCCTCCGAAGCGGCAGTAGTAGTCACTGACGATAGGTGCATGTTCGCGAATGAGAATGAGTCCGTGAAGTCCAACACAATTTGAGGTGCCTTCGTAAGATCCAGCATCGAAATGGAGTTGACGTGCTGAATGTAGCCCACCACTACAGCAAGCTCCCATACGTTAGGCGTAAACCAGCCCATGCTGGCACGACCATTCTCTTCATCCTGGTTACCGCTGTCAGATGACCCACCCAACCACGGGGGGCGCTGGAGAGCTAACAGGTGGAAAAACACCAATAATACTGCAGATACGATGCCGAGCGCATAACTCGCGTAGAGTAGCGCGTTCTGGACTTCCTGGGACGTAGAAGACAGTGAAATTGAAGCACCAGGCGGTAGGTTTGCACGGTTACCACCACCAACGACAATATTGCTGTATGATCCACTAGCATCTTCAAGAGATTGCAGATCTCCGTCACCACGATTGTACTTTTCAAAAGTCGTCACCTTACTTCCATCAGTGTATACGATCGTAGAGCCCGTATCCCCCAGCAGCACCATGTTATTACCGTTGATCGTGTTCTTGTCGCCTCCATCACTACTGCCTGAATCGGTCTGCTTCGTAACAGCCTCAGCTGCCGAGTTATCAATGTCAGAAGTATCAGCAGGAATCACCGTTCCCATCGAATCCGACGAAGCAGGAGATGGAGGCATTGTCAAGGTCCCTAACGAAGGAGATCTAGTCACCGGTGCTGGGCTTGGCGTGTTTGAATCGGAAGCGGACTCGTCCGAAGTTTGCGCCGTTTGCGAAATATCATCGCCAGCATCGGAAGTCTCGGTCGAATCTATTGTCACAACTGGAGATCTTGTCACCGGCGCAGGGCTCGGCGTGCTATCATCAGAGGACGTTGTGGAGCCTGAAGACGCTGATGAGGCGGTATCTGTACCAGGCTGAGATGAGTCCGATAATCCTGACGAAGTTATATCACCCGAGTTCGAAGAAGATGAAGTCGAGCTTGAAGTCGATGAGGCATGCGTCGACGGAGCAGTAGTTGTCTGAGGTGCATTTGTCACCGGGGGGGGACTCCATGTTACTGGTGGAGGACTCCATGTTGAGCCCGACGAACTTGCCGACGTCGAAGTAGCCGTCGCCGATCCTGAGGATGATGACACGTCAGAGCTTCCCTTTGCATTCGAGTTTGATCCAGACGAAGGGGCTGTAGTCGTCGGAGCCTCCGTTTGTGGGGCACTTGTCACGGGTGCCGGACTGAATGTCACTGGTGCCGGACTAAATGTAGTGTCCTCTGCAGAGTTCGACGGGTCCATAGATCCAGACGGGTTCTGGGAATCCTGGGAATCAGAGGACCCGGTGGTTGACGAAGAGCTATCAGACCCAGAGGACCCAGACGGTGTCTTGGGATCGCTTGGCACCGGAGGAGGACTCCAAGGTGTCGGCTCGGGGGTTGGAGGTGACGTAGTTGGCACCGGAGTTGCTGTTGTCGGCTCAGGCGCCGGGGTTACATCAAGTGAGCCAGAGGTCGAAATTGACGTTGGAGCTTCAGTCGCGGGAGCATTCGTTGTCGGTGTCTCTGCAGGGGTTTCCGTTCGGGGCGCCCGCGTAGTTGGAAACTCTGTTGGAGGAGCCTCTGTAGGCAATTCAGTTGGAGTTGGGGCATTCGTTGGTGCATTCGTTGGAGCATCTGTCCACACAGGATGCTCCGTGGGAGGTTCCGTAGGGAACTCAGTCTGTGTTGGAGCATTCGTTGGTGCAATTGGAGGTTCGGTAGGGGTCTCTGTCGCAGGAGCCCACGTGGTTGGAGATTGAGTAGGAACCTCCGTCGGAGCATTAGTCCTCATGGGAACATTCGCATCTGAACCAAAATCTGAGGTATCTAGAGACTCTGTTGGGGCATCAGTTGCAGTCGGGGTATTTGTTGGTGCATCCGTCCACACAGATACATCACTACTTGAACCAGACGATGAGGTTGTAGGAGTCAATGTAGCTGGAGCTTCAG
>PCFV01000955.1:0-10563 GCA_002812785.1 Phytophthora litchii
GAAATAGCGCTGGAAAAGGTGTAGTACTTTTCAACACATCAGCCAAATGCACGCGTTTGTGACGGTGGGGACGACCAAGTTTGACGCCCTGGTCGCGGCGTTGGATACGGACGCATGTCTGTCTGCGCTGGTGGCGCGGGGCTTCACATCGCTGCGGATGCAGATCGGCCACGGTGAGCACTTACCGCGCGTGGCGTTCCCGGGGCTGGAGATGAGCTTCTATTGTCACGACCCACAGTACAAGAGCGACGTGGCCCAGGCCGATCTGGTCATCAGCCACGCCGGCGCCGGCTCCATCATGGACGGCCTGGCTCTCAAGAAGAAGTTAGTGGTCGTAGTGAATACAGCACTTATGGACAATCATCAGATGGAGCTGGCCGAGGCCATGGCCGACCAGAATTTCTGTCTGCAGACGTCCGTGCAGGGGCTACAGAGCGTACTCGAGACTGGCAACTGGGACGATCTGCAGCTGTACCCGCAACCCGATGAACAGGCCTTCCCCGACTTGGTAGACGCCGTCATCGGGGTGGCTGAAGCCTCGAAGGAACAGTAGATGAATGAACTCATAGACGGATGGCTTTGTGGTTAACGTGCTGCTTACGTTAATGCTCTTGTTAACAGTTTCTAGCTTCAGGTATCGATATCCACGGCGTCGACAACGTCGAGAAGGGCCCCGACGACGGCCACACTGACTGCCGCCGCGGATAGCTCAGCTGGACTCGCTTCGGGTAGTTGGACAAGCTCGACGAAGTCGGCGTCTCGGACTCCGTCTTCACTCAACTCAGGTAACACATCGTCTTTACTCCCGAACGGCGAGAATTCCACATACGCAAATGGCGCGATATTTCTCTCTTCTGTATCCGCTGCCACTTCCTCTACGTCGTCAAACACGTCATTTTCGATGCGAGATGAGAGTCGCGCGTCCGGCTGGAATGGATTGGTGCTAGATGCAAAACCACTGATCTTCTCGTCTTCAACCTCCAGCGCTTGGTCGATCACTCCCTCCGCGATCCAATTGTCCGAGCCGTCAAGTTCAACCTCGACAGTGTCGATAAGACCAAGCAGCGTTCCAATGACGGCGCTAGTTACAGCGGTAGCAGATACCACGTATTGCGGAGTACCTTTCATTTCTACTGCGTTCACGATATCTTGTGCAGTCGACGCAACCTCATTCTCCAACTCCATATCATCTAGCTCATCAAATGGGCGATCCTCAATTGGCACGCTTCCGTTCGCCATTGAAGCCTCTAAGACTTCATCCTTCCAAACTGAAATTGAATATGTTACGATCTCCTCAGACGTCACCTTGGCCGACTCGGTCTCCGACACAGCGTGTGATACGGCCTCAAGCACTGCCTCCTGCACTTCTGGTTCGACGGCCTGCTGCTGCTCTTCCACCTCTGCAACTTCCAGCTCCGTCGCCGCCTCCAGTGACTCGGATACCTCGGCCTCCACGCTCGGCTCTGCAATGATCTCCTGCTCCGCGGCGACACTCGCAGCAGACTCCACCGCATTCACCAGATCTTCCGCAGTCGCAGCCACCTCAGCGTCAGAAGCGGCCTCCAACACGGCGTTCACCGCCTCCACCACGGCTGTTGCCACCTCACTCGATTCCGGGGAGGAAATCTCCTCCTCCGCTGCCTGTTCGACTTGCTCGACGGCCTCGACAGTCACCTCCGGAGCGGACTCTGTGACCACCTCCTCACCGAACTCGTCCTCCGCGTACTCGGACTCGGCCTCCACGGCATCTACAGCCTCAGCAAGAGCGGCCACGACCGCCACACTGGTAGCCGCCGCTGCGGTCGCGCCATCCTCGCTCGTACCTTCTTCCTGCTGCTCGGTCGGTGCCACCGGTACTTCGGCCTCCACGCTCGGCTCTGCAATGATCTCCTGCTCCGCGGCGACACTCGCAGCAGACTCCACCGCATTCACCAGATCGTTAGATGTCAACGCTGTGTCATTATCATTAGCCGCATCAGCTTCTTTGGTTGTGTTTGTAATTTGGAGTGCTGGAGAATCATTCACTAGGGCTCCCGTTGTAGTTTCCGATATGGCTTTGAGCACCTGCTTTATTACCTCATGAACTTCTCGCTCAGCGGTGCGCTGCGCTGCTTGTTTTAGTGCAGCCCTTGATATGGAATCTGCAAGAGCATTTTGAATCTCGAATCTGCCGCTAATAGATGCTAATGCAGTAGCAGTCATGGAATTGACGACACTAGCAAGCGCAATAGCCATCGCGTCACTTTCACTAACTAGAGACACCAAATGCTCCGAATGGTCTGTAGTGTCCTCAGTTCCAAACACTTCTTTTTCCACAAGCTGAATATCATCCTGGTATTCGCGAGGAAGAACAATCCGTCGTGAAACCTTTTCAACCGCCTCCATCAACATCGCGTTGACGGAGAGAGCCACAGCGACAGACATCGCCGGTGTCAAAGCATCTTCATACACGCCACGGTTATTGTCCGCATCGTTCGTTCTATCTTCAATATTTCCAAGAATGAAGGAGCTTGGCGCTTCACTTGCCTTCTCGTATATTTCCAATCCATTGTCCTCGGCTGGCTTCGATAGAGCAAAATCGGTTTCCAGGTTAATTGATTCGTCAATTACGATGTGTCCACCTTTATCTCCAGTCGTTAAGCTACTAAAGGGCGTAGTAGCATTCTGCTCTGTCACAAGTGAAGTACCAACGTTTATTATGGAGACAAGCACTTTATCGACTCCAGCAGCAATAATTGCAGTCACTGCCCGGCTAACAGCGATCGCAGCCACGACAGATATGTCTTCAGAGACAACTTCGCTAAATTCGAGCTGTTCAGCGGTAATTTGCTCGCGCATATTTACAAACGGTGGCAGAATGGACACGTCCAACAAAGTGCTGTCTATCAGAGATTCTTCAACGGGGTTATCATCCACAGGGGGTGGCACTTGCGTTGGAGCTTTCCCTATCACGTCCGCTACTACGGCCTGGAGCGATATTCCAATTAGACCATTAACAACTTCCCGAATAGCCAACGACATCTGCACAGGTAGTGTAGTGGACTCTTCCTCATCTGATGCATTGCCAGAATCAGTTGTCATCGCAGCAGTAATTACCGGGGCCACCGTCGGCATCTCCATCGGTGCGCTGTCTTGCAACGCCGTCGTTTCCACCAGCTGAGATACGAATTCCCTCACGATGTGTGTGCCAAGTTGAGACAGCACATTTTCTGCTGCTTGCTCGATGATCCCATTTACTGTCTGCCGAATAGCAAGCGTCATACCTCTTGAAATTTCCTGTGTAACATCACCAGTTTCCGGAGCGATATCATCTCCTGGGGAACTACTGATACCTCCACCATCCATCTGCTCACCACTATCACGCTCAACATTAAATCCCTCTGCTGATGTATCTGTGGATTGTACCGGAGAGCTGCGCGATAAACTCTCAGCAACTGCATTCTCTACTGCCAAAGCTATCAAACCACTGACTGTCCAACGTACTGCAATCGCCATTTGAATTGAAATCTCCTTGTTATCTCTCTCGGACGCTTGATTATCATCGCCCTCAGGAAGATGCAACTGATCGAAGGTTTCGATTGCCGTCATGACTGCTGTATGATCGTATGGTTTTGCTCCCACGTCGTGTCCATCGCTATATTCATTAAAACCAGTAGGCTCGGAATGTGGTTTTCCGTTGGTGCATGCTCCGGAATCATTCACATTTGCTTCACGCGACAAATCTGCAGCGACGTTTTGCAATGCCTGCATCAAAACTGCATTCACACTACGCTGAATCGAAATGGACATTCCAACAGGCAAGCTCTGTCTTTCAAGCTTATCGTGGTCTCGATCCCAAGTATCTGATTGCGGGGTATCCTCTGTGTGAGCGGTATCCTCGCAAGTGCTAACAGGGCTGACATCTTCGAGCATTGGCAATTGCGATTCGCAACTCGCCGGAATTTTAGGTGATGGTGCCTGATCGTTTTCCTGTGTGTAGTGCTCCAACCTTTCATCAGCACCCTGCAAGGTGTGCAAAACCGATTCCAATGCTACAGCTATAACGACCGAAATATTTCG
The DNA here is from genome assembly GCA_002812785.1 of Phytophthora litchii. NCBI lineage: Eukaryota > Oomycota > Peronosporomycetes > Peronosporales > Peronosporaceae > Phytophthora > Phytophthora litchii. Next base: position 4,060 of record PCFV01000955.1, read on the forward strand.
CCGAATTGCAGCAGATACATCATCCGAGAAGGTATGCTCTGCGTCGGATACTTCATCTAGAGAACAAGTGATTATGTGCTGTTCACTAGTATCGTAAGCAGCAAGTTGGGGTAACAGTGGCAGGCTGGCCTCTTCTGTGAAATCATCAAACTGAGGATCGATCCTAGACGTATCGCTCAAGTTATTATCGTCAGTCTGTGTCGTATCATCAGGATGAACTGAACAAAGCTGCTTCACAGTTTTCTCAAGTGACAGAGCAATGATGCCATCAATATTCCGACTGATAGCAATGCTGGTCTGCACGGATAATTCGTCGTTAGTGTTGTTTACCAAATGGTATGTGCCAACCTGGTCAGCGCCCGATCTTGGGCTTTTCTTCGAGTGGGCCATGTCTGCTTTGTTCATTTCAGCTTCCTCCGTCCGTGTCATGTCATGAAGATTAATCGATAGCACCGTCAGATCGTTTAGAGTATCAACGCAGCTTCTATTGTCGAGCGTACATTCAACAGAGCTCTGAACGGAGCGTGCAATAAGGCTATTGACATAGTTCCCAACAGCAACTGCTGCTTTTACAGACAGAATTTCATCGTTGACTTCATCTTCTTTCGAGTCTTTCTCAGCCTCTTCTAACTCTGGCCCGTCGTCCTGCTGCTTCGGGAGTTCGAACTGATGCATCATGTTTACTAAAGACATTGCGATAATTCCATTGACGCTATCTTTAATAGCTTTTGCCATTTCCACAGACACGTGCCCTTCATCTGCCCTCCTAGTGTCAGAGCGATCACTCAGCTGCTCAGTGCTTAAGTCGTTGTTGTTGGATTCCGAGACCAAATCAAGATACGTAGTAGCGCTAGTTGTGACGGGTGGAATTTGCTCAGCAGGTGAAACTACGATAGTATCGCCGTCTGTTTGAATTCTTCGAGCCACCGCTTCAACAGCTATTGCAACAAGCTCGTTCAAGCTCTGGGAAAGTTCAGCTCTCTCTTCTCGAAGAGCTCGAAGTTGCTCTACTGTGTTACTCAGGGATTCGGCAATTCTTGAGGCCACAATTCGGCCAATTTCACCACTCGAAAGGTGGTCTTTTCCTAGCAGATTGATAGTGCTAGTGAGTATATCCTGAGCGAGCACCGTTGAAGGTGTTAGCGAGTCAACCACATTTTGAAGAGCATTTAACACAGCAGAGTCCGAAGTCGCTATCGGTGCAACATCTGCACTGATTCGTCTGTACGTTTCTAAATCGGAGTCGTGGTCTTGAGTATCAACAGCAACGATGTTGCTGTCAACAGCGGCCAACCCATCAGCGTTGCCATCAAGTACACGACTAGAAGACACAGTGACGTCGTGGGACAACATGGTGTACACGCCACCTATTGCTTCAATTTCAGTTAATGCGGCCAAGATTCCCTGAGTAGCGATTTCGTGACAGGCATCACAGGCCATACTCCAGTCCATTGAGATTGTTGGGTCTTCGTGATTTGGATTGGGTAGCTCAATAAACTCAAAGTCGTCAAGTTCACCATCCTCAGCTTTTCGCTTGCAGACAGGTGAAACACTCGGTTCCACTTCGGTTACGACCAGTGCTTTAAGTCCTTCAATTCTGTCTTCCTCACACTTATGGTCTTCATCCGACAATCGTTTGGGTAATCTGCCCTCCGTTACATCCGTTAGCAAGGGTTCAAGAAAGCCGAATGCTATCCTTTCGTCCGTTGAAGGTCTGTCCTCTGTTGCAAATTCTTTCTCCTTTTCGTCCTCACCGAGAGGAGTGTGAACTGCACTCACCCGAACGTCCATACCAGCTGCTGTAATCGGGTCCGAAGACATCTCTTCATCAATAAGCTTGATTTCGGTGCGAACATCACCGATCGGTATCTCTGGTGATACTCCAATCTCCAGAAAATTCCCTTCTGGTTCAAACGAGTGCTGACCTTCTTCATAGGTGTTATCGGGAATGTCACGGTCATCATCGCACTCCAATGGCGAAGCAAATCCAATCTCCTCAACGATGGGGACTTCTTCCATGCTGTCATGTAGCGTCGGTATCGTGGATACCGGTTTGATTGCATCCGTGTCATGGTAGCCTGACTCTTCCTGTTTCACATCAATATTCTCAGGAACTGCTTCGTCCTCCTTCTCCTCCAGATACCTAGGAGCTTCAGATGGTAACGTGGTAAACGGAATGTCCTCTTGGATAGATTCTTCATGAAGAGTATCCTTTTCTTCCTCTTTCTTTTCAGGGGAGTCTTCCATAGGCGAAAGAGTGTCCATTGACAAAATGAATTGCTCTCGAGCTGAACTCTTCTCTTCCGATTTCGTGTCCTGCTTTGCTGGCGCTTTTTCGGGTCCAAATTGAAGTGGCTCCAAGAACGGGATGGAAGGAGTCCGCATCTTTAAGTCTAGCCTTGATACCATTTTTCGGTCTCCTCTCGGTGACACAGCACCAGCTTTTTGCTGCTTTTTCTGACCCATTGACGATGTTCGTGACTTCTTGTATCCAGACGAGAGCATTTTCGGAGCACTCTGTGCGTCAGACACTGCAATTTTGGGCTCAGCAATTGGTGATGTCTTCCGAGACCTTGGTGTCTTGGCCCCTTCGGTATGCCTAGTTGTGGAAGTAGTTGACCGTTCCTCACGTGATTCAAGAGTGGTTTGTGCTGTTCTAAAGAGTGTACGCGCGGTAGCATCACCCTCACCATGTGAGGTCCTTGCGAGACTACGCTCATACATCGACGACTCTGCGATTTCAATCATTTTGTGAAGCTTATCCGAGAAACTCATGCGGTTTAGGCCTGGAGACTTTGAACCTGTCTGCGCCAGTAGCGACGAAATCCGTGCTTCTTCTTTCAGTAGCTGTTGTGCAAACTCACGGAGTTCAGCCATTGACTGATCGATATCCGTCATACCAGATGAGCTTTCATGCGCACGTGCCCCACTCGAAGCTTCATTGTATCGTTCTTGGATCGTAACATCATCTTCAGCATCAAGAGAGCTAGAGCGAGATAATGACATACCTCTCTCCCCTGACTTCGATATTCGAGGTGAATCACGTTCACGTTTTCTTTCTCTTACGTCTCCCCAGTCTTTTTTTCTGGTTCCATGATCATTTGGTCGATCCCATCGGCATGTAGGATCGGCCAGCTTTGTTACAACCACAGCAGTCTGAGGGCGCAAGTTGCCAGTACTCATACTAGATTCCATAGGCCACGTATCATCTTCACTACTCCAGTCCGAAGAATTTGCTGCAGAACTGGGAAACCTTGCGGTAGAAATTTTAACTCTCTCGTTGACTAACGGCGTAAGGCGGGCCGAATGCGGTCGTGTTGGTGTTTTGATGCCCCGCGACATGGTTGTCTGTTCTGGAGACTGAGTGCTTGAAAGCGGCTGAGGGATGACGAAGGTCACTGCTTCAGTTCCCAGATAGTTGTTTTTTAACGGACTAAATCGACTCGACGAAATATCACGAGAGAATCCCCTGTCGACAGTAGCATCGGACGAAGCACCTGATCGCTGAGTCTTCGAACCTAGAGGTGCGTTGCCGTACGTTTGCATCAACAGACGATCACGTTGACTATTCCCATTTTTTCGCCGCTTCATCTCTCCTGCTCTTTGAATGTGCTCATCTCGGCTGCGTGGGGGAGGAAGTCTTGACGCTTTTGGAGCTGCAGTTCGGGCATCCTCCATAACTCTTACCGGTGATGTGAAGAAAGATGAACCTGGAGACTCACCAAGGGCATTTGACAACTGTCCAAACGAACGTACATTGCCTGGTACAGCTATCCCCGGTGACGTACTGGGACGATAGGTAGGAGACTTCGGTCGGCGACTACCCGTTGACTTTTGACCCGTATTGCCTTTCCTGCTGGTCGCTCGCGGAGAGGTATCACGACTGCGACTACTCAAAACTTGCTCTCGCCTCGTTGGAAATGCTGATGTTGAACTCATCACTGGTTGAGGAGACAAGCCCTCATCTAAGATGACCAGGGCTTTGTCATGCACAGTTTTGGACGGTGAATGACTCAGACTCGTTACCGCGATCTCTCGCAGCGCTGCTGCGGAGAATCGGATAATACCTGCGTCATATTTACATACATAAGAAAACAGAATGACGTACATCCGTGTCAAGAAAGGAGCGCATGCTCACCTTCGTCAACCGGATACTTTGCCATGATGACAGAAAGGTCGGCGATGGCGCCAACCTCGCGAAAACTCTCGGCTGCGGCTGAACTATTTGACGCAAGACTAACATGTCGGATGTGGAAATGAGTCTCGGGTACCAATTTCCAGCTACAAACGGTCAACCACTTACCATAACAACAGACTGCAGAACGAACACGTCACTTTCTTATCTTCACGAGCCATACTCTGCCGGGTAAGTGCGACAGTCAACTCTATTGGAGACTCGGCTTTTTGTCGAGGATCATGGGCGATCAAGGTGGCAACAGTAGATGGGCCGCCGTAGTCGCACAATTCAGTCAAAACTGAAGAACAGAGAAGACATAGTCAGCAAATGAACGTCACCAGTAACTACATCAGCCTCACCTTCACATGCATAGATCTGAACTTGACGCGTGAGATTGGAGTAGTCGCGGTGGATATCCAGAGACGTGAGCACAAGCCCGAGGATGCTTGGATCGTTGAGCATTTCATTTTTACTAGCGTCGCTGGTTTGGGTTAGTACCGCAAGACATCCACAAGCTGACGCCTGCAAAATGGCATCTTCAGGGAAGCTCAGCAATGCCTGAGCAACAGTGGGGATAATCCCATGCTGCAAAAACAATTCCACCGAGTCGACACTCAAATGGCATAATTTACGCATGAGGACGCATCCATAGCAGAGAAGTACTGCGTGTGACGAGTGCGTCTGGATCGTGTGTAGCAAAATCACCTCGCCATTTTGTTCGTGGATGCACTCAGCTGTGATCTGTGGGGCGGATCGAATTACGCGGAGCAGCAGCGACAGGGAATTTTTCTGTCAAAAGAGAGAACAAGGTTAGTGAACCAGGACGGAGTTGTGAGACGATCTACTCACCACAACTACTGCATCGGTTTCTGACGCGGTGATCGTTTCCATGATTTCAGTCACCTGCTTCTGCGTCTGGGCGACCGAGTCGCTCAAGTCTCGCTGTCGACGCGAAGACATTGGCTTTTGTGTCATCTCAATCGGCTGGCGTTTCTTGGAGGTGGAAGTTTTGCTGCTCTCGGCCGTTCGCGCTCTGCGTTGTGTTCCTGTCTCTGGAGCTGGAGCCTTTTCTTCGAACTCATCACCGCGTATCCTAGGCCTGGAACTCTCTCGTTTGGTCGGCTCCGTGGTCGACGACTTCTGCGATCGCGTAGTGATGGTCTTGGCGTTCTTGCTGCTTCTGGGCGTTTTGCTGTCCGATTTTGACGACGCAAGGCGCTCCTCCACCTGGTTGTCGTCGCCGCTGGAGCGCAGGCGTTGGACTCGGCCGCTGGCCTTGGACTGGACTGACACGCAGTCACCCACGCCGAGCTGTTGGCTGCTCGGATGCATGTTCAGATCTTGTTGATAGCCACGTTAGCACACAGAGAGGCACTTTAACGAATGACTCTTGGCAGGGAGACCCCTGGAATGCGTAACGTATTCAGTCATCGAACGGAGAATTGATCTACCGCCGTACAGCGAAGCGCCCGCAGCAAACGTCCGCCCTTGACGACCCGCCGTACGGGTCTGAAGCGATACACGAGCAGAGCTAATGCAGAGCTCAGGCACAGCTATCAGTTCCAATTGAGCTATCATCCTATTTCAGAGCAATGGAGTGGTCTCACTACACGAGTCCAGCTGTCAATCTAATTGCCGATGCCAAAGCCCATGATAACAGAGCTCTGAGGTTGCGAAGGATGTGGGTACCCCACCTCCACAGGTCAATCTGCTGGTGAAGTACATTCACCTTAACAGCGGCTATTGCGGAGGCTAGGATAGCAGATTTGACAAACTACATTGTGAAGATAGATGTATGTTGGAGACGCGAGAAACGAGTGAAAGCTAGCCAAAAGCAGTAACACGCCCACGACAGCAGGGACAAAGTCTAGTGGACTTACCTGAAGAAGTGCCGGGTCATCGAAGACATGATATGCCCTCTATTTGCACGGAGATACTCATGAATGTTTTTTGGTGCAATAGTGATGCTGCTTCTGGGATTGCCTCAGTTTCACACACAATGTAGTACCAAGCGAATGAGGTCGCGGTCGGCGCAACCGCAATGGCCACGCCCTCACCACATTCTGTGATGCTAACAACCTGTTTATCACAAATACAGCTTTCCGGAAATACGCCCGCAACATCACGACCTGGACTCATCTTCAACCAGATTAGCTACATTAATTGTAGTCAACACAACAACGCAATGCGTATCAAATCCTGGGGCGGAAACCCGACAACAAATTAGTGACGCCAGACTTCAACTTGCAAGGTCCTCGAAGACTCCGCCGAAATCAAAAACGGACACAACTGAACGCTGAAGCAAACCTCGCCACCCACAGGCTTGT
>PCFV01000956.1:0-10530 GCA_002812785.1 Phytophthora litchii
CATATTGTTGCTACCATTAGCCCCTGCGTGTCCTACGCAGCAACATAAAGGTTTGTTAGAGATAGTGACGATAAATTTGAGGCTGTCTTGTGTTTCTGGCATCATGACCTTATCCACTGCTACAACACAAATGTTCCGCTTGCATGGATAAGCTTCAGAATCTGACAAGTAGATAACCATTTGGTGGCAGTACGTCTACATCATAACGTCACTACAGAGTTACCCTGTACTCGTACTAGATCCCCTCATCGTCCTACAGGCCGTCAATTCCAAATTTTCATGGCATAATAGTTCTTGTCAACATTCAAGCATGATCATCAAGTGATATGTAGGAATGAACGCGTTCATACAAGCAAATACTGGCGTCATATTTCCACGCACTTGTGTGCTGTTTGGACACTTGAACGACCTGGAATGAAAACAAGAACACCACTTCGGTTCTCAAAGCAACCATTCGGCCAGGATACTAGCAGTTTGAAAGATGCTGCTTGTTGATGTTGGCCGTACTAGAGAAGTTCAAGTAGGGGTATCCAGTGCGATTCATGCAGGTTGGTGCACCCTGGATTTTGATGAGCAAGATCATAATAACATCGAATAGTTTTGTCTTCAACGAAGATTGACCTCATCGTGACTGTAGAGAGGACTTTAGTACATTTACAACTAACAGAGTCCAATGGATATAGCAGTACACGCGGGGAGACTCAGTGAAATGAGATCACACTACGGACCTGTCTTGCATTCAACACAGTTCAGTCATACTGGGGATACCTCAGAATGAGGACTGGGGAGAGAATTTGTGAGCATCCTGGGTCAACATTCCTACAGCAATCAGTCTAAGTACTAGCTGACATCGAACAGAGCGAGCACATGTGCGCCATTCCAAGCGGGTGCACCACACTCTACATACCGTGCAAGCCACAACACACTGATCGAGTATCGGGCCACAGAAAGGGAAAATCGACGTGCTGTATCTCTCAATATGGAGATCTCTACTATGCATTGTGTAAAAGTGTCGGGTAATTATATGAAGCCCTAGCAACTTCTCCTCGGTCGTTAGTACCAGTAGATTCCAAACAAAAAGTCTGATAACAAGGCAAACACACAGAAATCTGCTGCATCAATCGATCCAACATTTTGCTGCACAATACAAGTACAAAACCATCGTATTACCAGCATAAGTCGCAGATGACCTAGTTATTATGGTTGTGGCGGCCAGGCTTGAGTCAGATGTCCGACAACAGCATGTACACCATGAGCTTCGACACTTTCGGTTTCTTCTCTCTATCGTCTTGACTGGTAACGGGGTTGGTCGTCCTCGTCAAATCGATAGGAGGCAGCGTTCCAGCATATTTAGCAGTACTTTGGTCGATGTCATCACGAGACGTCTTGCGGAAAAGGGACTTGAAAAACTTCATTATGGAAGTGAGCTTGATGGCAGTAAAGATGTCGATCAGATGCAGTAAATTTGCAAATGCTAGAATACTTTGCACGATCAAAGCAACTACAGTCTACAAACGTGTTGCCGTGTTATCCCAAACAGAATGCATGTAGTCATGCACGAATGGTGGTTGCGTGGGAATCGTCTGCTGATCAGCAATAATGGCCCTGCTCTAACGGAGACCTAGCAAATACCATGTATTCGCTAGGTCTCCGTCTTATACAGTGCATGTCGTGATCTCAATTGTAGCAAAGTCACTCTACAGGCTTCGTGCTATCGTGAAACGACAGTTAAATCGGTAGCAGAGTCTCCAAACGTCCCTAAAACGATCTTGATCCAAGCATAAATGGCCGAGCGAAAACGTTGGGATAAGCAACCAGACTTTCATCCATCTAGTGCGTCTTCCACTACCGACTCGAAAGCAGATTCGGTGCTTACCAAGCAATTGCAATATATCAAAGTCCTTGAAGAACGCAATCGTGTCAAAAAGCGATTGGCCGCAGCTTCGAAGCGAAATGACCGACTTCATGAAAGAGAAGAAGCGTTTGTGACAGCTTTTAATGTGCCAGCTCGAACAGCGCAATCCTCTTTACCAAGTAGAAATACCAGGTCAACAACATCGGTTTTACCTACTAAACTACCAAGTAAACAAGAAGAACCTAAACTGACCAAATGTAAATCCGCACCATCAACGACACTGAATTTTGCTACTGGGAGTGATGACAAAGGGGAGCAAAATCGGATTCGACGGGCCAAGTGGAGTCGACCTCAAGCTCAGATGGGAGTAACAGTGGAGCATCAGGATGGTGTACCAATGTTCCGACTTACCACACAAGATGAAGAGGATAAAGTTGAAGAAAAGGATCAAGAAGATGAAGAAGAAAGTTACTTGGAGGAATCATTTGAAGAGTTTGAAGAAGATGACGATATTCGAGATATTCGAGACGTTGGTGGACGCGAAGAACTTGTGATCGATGAGATTGAAAATGATGTGGAACATGAAGACGTGAAAGGGATAATGACTATTAACAAGAAAGAATCTTCCAGGACAGAAGCCTTAAGCAAAGGTGAGGAAACTAATTCTCCGGTAGATTTTTCGAAAACGACAAAGGAGTTGTTCGGGATAATTCAACATCTCTCTCGGTCGAAACAAAGGGCATTGATCGATGTACTGCAACAGTTCCAGGCTAGTGAGCAGGATGAAAACGATGTCAAAATATTGAAAGATTCAATTGGAGACCCTGCGATCTGGAAAGAGATCACGGCCACACTCAATTCGACATCCGCATCAGATGTTGCACCACCAACTACTAGATGCAACGAAAGTACCAGCACCAATGCAAGTGGACCTTCCGACAACGAAGATCATCCCTCCGTAGCACCACTGAAAAACTTGCTGGAGGAGCAACTACGATGGGAAGATGAATACGCCAACAAAGTCAAGGAACGTCTCGCATTAGAACGAGAAGAAAAACAGCGAATTCTGAAGGAAGCAGAAACACGTCGTGCTAAAATGATGAAACAATTGGAAGACGAGGAACGGGAAATTGAACAGCTCATGGAAATCAAACGACAGGAACGTCTAGCAAGATTGCGTGCACTACAAGAAGATACTCCTCCGATGGAAGTTCCAATCCACAATCCGAGACAAGAGCCTGCGAAAAGAGATAAACTCGATGTAAAATCTACCTTGGACATTCAAACTAAAGATACAAAGAATACTAAGACTGAACGAAAGCGGAGAAAAGATATGAATGAGGACTTGTATAGTGCGGACGCTAAGAACAGTTCTCTCACATCAACAACTGTCTTAGAAGTAGGCGAGCAGACTGCTCAAGGAGAAATGTCAGAAGCAAAGTATGTCCAGGAACCTGCACCTACTGTTCCACGACTCAATTTGACTTTCAACTCGATTAAGGGGGAATTTAAACGTCATGAAATCCAAATGAAGCTTCTGTCGACATGGGGTAAAACAAGAGCCGTGGGTTTAACACAAATTTGCGTATACGACCTCAATGGCGAAGACTTGTCGGTTGATTTGGATACTTTGCAACTTTATGATCAACCAACAGGTAGACCTCTACCAAAATCGAACGAAATGGTTCGTGGACTGCAACGATTATTTAACGATATAGCTCAGACCAATAGAGAAAAGGACATGTGGCTTGGACGGTTGGGAGACTCTGGTGTACTTTTGATTACATTTGAGGTTTCTTCGACACCTAGCAAACTTTGCGTGTGGAATTACAACAGCAAAGCTCAAGCAGCGTGTACGCGCGATATCGAAGTTTTGATGAGTGGGAAATCGGTGTGGACTGGGTCTCTCCCAGAAACGTTTGGTGATGTGGATGACAATCCCTGTACGTGGATTGATCTTTTTGGTAAAACTAGAAAGACGACACGTACAGCTCGCCTCGATGAACAAACTTTATCAGCAGATAGAAGTCATATAAAGTCATCTACTCAATGGGCTAAGACACTGAAGTCAGAGCAACAAATAACAACACAAGCTCATGATCTAAGCCCTGAAAAATCAACAGGAGGAACCCCACTATGGTTAACTGGCACTGTTACCTCTTCACGGTCAACAGAGCGTTTGCTTGCAACTAGCAGAAGTAGCGCTGATCTTGATACATGGATTGCAGATGAGAAATCAACCTCTGGTAATGTAACAAGCCGGCGACGACAGGGAAACTCCCGAAGTACGATAAATGATGTGAAAAATACGCATTCGCTACCCGATCAACGAGATGCGAAGCTATTCTCGAGTCATACATTAGAAGAGAAGAAAGAGGAGAAACCTCTTTACAAAGAACAAGTGGTAGCTCCTGCTCTAGCCTCTCTTTCATCGTGGGATAGCCTCGAGAAGTTTAGTAAAACCAACCGAAGCCGTCTTCCGCTGCATACTGACATCTTCGAGTCCACGATATCCCCGATGGAGAATAGCTATGAGCGCTTCGAAGCCAAAACAAAGACTCGTAGTTCGTTTACAACTTCTGCGCTACTTACGGAACTACGACATGGATCTGTGGCCCCCAACTTCTCGACTGCGTCCGTATCACAGTCAGATTATCCACAAGAGCCAGGTTTTGCTGACACCAGGTCTCCTATCGACATCGACATTGTCCATGAAACGATAGCAGAAATTCCTACCCTTCCAAGTGGCAAATGGCTACAAATCGAGATTTTATCGACATGGGGTGATCCGTACTACGTCGGGCTCAACGGGATCGAGATATTCAATCATTGTGGTGAACTACTTAAATGGGAAGATCCAGTGAGGCAGGTCACAGCTTGTCCTGAAAGTATTAACGTTCTAGAAGAAAACACTGATGATCCACGAGTCCCGAAAAACTTAGTGGATGGGGTAAATTTTACCTGCGACGATTTTCACATGTGGCTGGCGCCATACACACCTGGTCAGCAGCACTATGTGTTGTTGGAAATGGATTCCTCAGTTTCAATTTCGATGGTGAGGATCTGGAATTACAATAAGTCACGTACCCACACGTGTCGAGGTGTTCGAGAGGCACGGCTAATTCTTTATAACTCTTTTCCAACTGACTTGGGACTTGAAAACAAGCAAGTTGGTGGTGAAGGACATATTATCTTTGAAGGTGAAATTCGACAGGCACCAGGCTTAGTAGGAGCTGATAGCATGGAGATCTCGAATGAGGTGATTTTATTCACCCAGGAGACAGCCATTTTAGAGGCAATCGAGGTAAACGATGTGGCCTTACGAGCCATTGCACGGGAACAAGAGCGCGAAGATAAAGAAACCCGCGAAATTGTTGATTCTGTACATCGTTCCCTCGAGCGTCGACGACCACGGACTTCTGACGCAGGATCACGAACTGTTGCAGGTACTAAAAACCAGGAAAGCAATGACGAGGACCAATATGAACCGCGTGTAGGGAGAGATGGAAGGCCGATGACGATGGCTACTCGTCCACTTGGTAGAGGTAACAACTTAAGAACGTCAATAGCTTCTTGGGTGGTCGATGAGCCTCAACAAATATCTCCCGATACAGCAAAAGAAATCGAAGGGTTATCGAGAAGAGAAATTGAAGATGATCTTAACGCTGGTGACTATCTTCCTCGTGGAAGGCGGCTTACACTGCACCTACACAGCACCTGGGGTGACAAGCATTATATTGGGTTAACACAAATCGAGGTGCTGGTTGGTTCACACGGAACACCCATCACCTTAGATGCTACCAACATGGAAGCAACACCGCGAGATTTAGCATCGGTACGTTGGCTAGAACTTGAGTTCAACGTTGATGCACCTTTGAGTCTAATATTATATGTTCAATTTGTAGTTGGGATACATTGGAGACCCTCGCACACTTGACAAGGTAGAGTCATCTTCATGTTTAGTATTGTTGAAATAGTGTTGACCTTTGTTGTGTGCTTTAGTTGATTGATGGCGAGGCTACTACATGCGACGATACTCACATGTGGCTTGTTCCTATCGAAGCTGGTACTATTCCAGAGGTGCGAATCGAGCTGAAAACATCCCAGTATATCTATGGACTACGAGTCTGGAACTACAACAAGTCCCCAGAAGACACGTACCGTGGTGTCAAACAATTATCTGTAATGCTCGATGGAGTTGTTATTTCACCTAAGGAGACAGGATTCTTGATACGCAAAGCCCCCGGGGTTGCTGACTTCAATTTTGGTCAGCTACTTAGATTTTCAGACGTCGAGAGTACCAGTAAATCACCTACATACTCCGAACGCGTATGTTATCCATTCAACAGTCGATCATACAAGACACCGATCATCAAGCAAGATTACGAAGCTCCACTGTATCCGCAAGGCTTTTTGCTTAAAATTGTTTGTTGGACGGCATGGGGTGATCCATACTATGTCGGACTCAATGGACTCGAGCTGTACGACTTCTCGGGGGCACGAATTGCCGAGAAATCTGCAGTCGTCACTGCGGTACCGTATTCAGTCTCGGAATTGGATAATTCAAGTGGGAGACAGCAAGATACACGAACACCTGAGAACCTTGTGAGTGGTCTGGATAAGAATACGTGGGAAGCTAATGATGCGTGGCTCGCTCCGTTGGCCAGTTCTTTTGGTAACCAACAAGGGAATATCGTGTACATTGGATTTGATACCCCCGTGGTGCTATCTATGATCAAATTCTGGAACTACAGCAAAACTCCTGAGCGAGGCGTCAAGGACATTGATATTTATCTAGACGATCTACATTTGTTCTCAGGGGCTCTGAAAAAAGCGCCGCCAGTCGATATTCACGGAGCCAGTAGTCGATTTGGCAAAGTACACAAGGTGACAGAGCAGTTCGGACAACCTGTGTTATTTTCATGTAGTCAGACTCAAGTGGATGCGGAGAAGCGCAATGTTTACTATTGTGGTGTCGAAGAACAAGATGTTTTGGGGATCAACGAGGGACAAGTCATGCAAGAGTCTCGAGCAATGTATCGGAAGCCTGACCCTGGAGCTGAAGGAGTAGTCGTTGATCTAGAACTTCGTCCCATGACTGCAGTGTGTCGACAGTGATGAACTTGTCAGCAATTTTACCGCGTTAATATGTTTTCCAAACCTTTCATGACCTAGTTTTCAATAGCACTTATATCATTTTATCTATGGTTCGTTGTGATGACTACGGGCAAATGAAGATGCAAGTGCTGCGATGAAATTAGCCCGCTAGGTTTGTCCGTTAGATTGGTCGAACTCACCACTAGAACATGGCTCGTATTCGAGTGGCTTCAACTCTTGGTGGTACAGAAAGTGACCGAGCGCTTCGTGTTTTATCTAGATGGGCTATCAACTACATGGGCAGAAAAACTAGGCAGTCTAGTAGACTCTCACACTGTACTATCGAAGAACTAATCGAAAGTACCCATGCTCGACAACTTGCAGCTCGTGAAAAAATGTTTGAGCGACATCTTCCATTCTCTTGGCTACGTTTCGTTGTCGGCCTTGTTTCACTTTTGCTAGTATTCTCGGACATCTTTCGAGGTGGGCTCGGTACACACAAGCTTGAAAGCTATTACCCAGCTCTGCATCCTGACGAAGTTCTTGGATTTGGAACTTCTTGGAATTATTCTGTGTTTGCAGCTACAAAGGATGAAAGTTCTAGTGGAAGCATCAAAGCGAGCGTTTGGAGTTACAAATTCGACTCAACTTCGATTTCTTGGCGCGCATTTGCAAGTTACCTTGAGATAGGTGACTATATGGATTGTTTAATCTACAAGAACCAGTGTAATAGTGAAACTTTTGACGGTGATGTGGCATTTAAAATGATTGACAGTGTCGTGAATGCGGTTGCCAACATAAACACCACTTTACAGAGTCGTAGAGGACCTGTGGGATTGACTTTGCGGTCTGAAAACGAATACATCGATCGACTCCATCAATTTTTACTACCAAAGTGGTTTACGAACTATAACTGGCGCACTAATCAAGCACTTTACTACTCGCCGAAGCTTCTAGAGAACTTTAGTTCTGGTAGTATATGTTTTCCTGCAAACGGTGATCAAGCGCGAATCCCTCATTTTTGCAATGAACTTTGGATTAACCTCGATCGATCGTGTGCACCTGAAGACACGACATCCAGAGCCGCTGGATTACTATACGTTCACACGATTGAACGGCTTCGTGTGATCCAGAATCGTTTTGTTAATTATCTGGACTCGTTTACAAAAAGCTCGAAATTTATTCATGAAAGTACCAACTCAGTGTGTCTCTGTACGGCAGGTCGTTCCCAGTAGTATGCTACGTTCTTGCTCACCTTTTTGACGCCCCATTCACGTATTATATGCTTGAAAGCCACTTCTTCTCACAGGCAGGAGTTTTCCAAATTGATCCTAAAGCTTTTGTCTCCTATGCTGTCGTGCAGTGTGGATCTATGCATTGATGTGGCAGATGGTGGTGAGGTTGTCAACATCAAAGTTCCTTTGTTTTAATAAACTAAACAAAGGAGTCACTGGTGTACCAGAATTCTTGCTTAGTGCTTTCTCAAGTGTGACTTTGATTGCTCAATATCGCTCGACTTCGTTCCGATCATCAAAAGTTCTTACAATTGTGGAGCTACCAAGTAATACGGGTCCTGCCTGGGAAGCCATCAAGTATCAATATGACTATGTTCATCGAGGAAGAGGCAGTGTGTTTCTAGGTGGAGTTGTCATTGATCTGAAGTTTCTCATCTGTCTGCTTTTTCTTGTGGCAACGATATGGACAGTGTTCGTGACATGGTCGTTCTATTGGGGATACAAATTTAACGAAGGCAAACACTCCAATTCACATTGGTTTTTACTACCCCCGACACCAGTCCCATACTCTACTGGAGTACTATGGTCCACTGTGAGTGTGTGCGTACAGTGGCCTACAAATTACTACTGCATTCGAGATGAACGAAGTCGAAGTATGAAGCACTACCATCACCGATATTCTTGTGGACCTCGACTACTGGGGTGGAATTATAATGCACGTGCACGGGTTGTTGCTACTACCACTACAGTCAGTTCAAAGTATCTTCCAAAAGACGAACTACATCTTCGTAAACGATTGTCAAGAAGAAATCTCGACACGTACAGATACATTCAGCATCAATTCAAGTGTCTTCATAGACGTTCGACAGATGTTGAAGCAAACGTAGCATTCATGAACAGTGTTCTGATGAGCGACCCACTAGTTTATTTGAACTTGATATTTGGGTCGTCGGAACTTGCGTATTATCAGTCAATCTGGTGTCCGCAGCAAATTCTACTTTTACCAGTGGCAGCAGTTGGAGAGTTTAATGAGTTTACTAGCGGTCTCAAGCTACTTCGACAGGTGAACACATCAGACCTCACATGGTCAGAGCTTGTGCAATGTGGTTAAATACAATAAAACATGAACTGCGTCATACAATTTTGTTTATACAACATTTTTAATGCTGCGAAATTATCTCTGGGTTTGTGCTTACTTCAAAGTAACTAGTAACGAACATCCAGAATTATCGCAAAAACCAATTTGAGTACGACAGAACTTCGGTACGTCCAAGACAAAGTCCGGTTTGTCGTGATATTGGTCTTAACATGAGTTCTAGCAGAGTAACATCATCCGTTTCTACTCATGAGAGCGGCCAAGCGCTAGATGTGCTATCGGGATGGGCTTCACGATACGCTGCAAGACGAAATTTCTTGGTTACTGATGGCAATCCTACGCCTGATGAACTAATTGAAAAGACCCACATCCGGCAACTTGCAGCTCGCAAAAAAGTATTTGGAAAAAGCCTTCCTTTTTCGTGGTTTCGCTGTTTTGCTGGACTTGTGTCACTTATGTTGGTCTTCACCGATATTTTTCGGGGTGGTGTGGGAGTCTCAAAACTGCACAAGTCATATCCAGCGCTTCAACCAGATCAAGTTTTAGGTTTTGGTACAACGTGGAATTATTCCGTTTTTGCAGCAACCAAAAGCGAAGCTGCGAATATGACGGCTTTGGTTTGGACGTACAAATTTGATTCGACATCCGTTAGTTGGAGAGCATTTGCATCGCATCTAGCGGTAAAAGCCTTTCCTGAGTGTTTTTTTACGTTGAATCTTGCACTAACGAGTCCATCGGGGGAGATGTCGCTTTTCACATGATTGACGCTCTTGTTGACGCAATTGCAAGCGTTGAAAATATTAAACGAGTGAAACAAGGACCGGTCGGACTTACGCTTCGCACTGAAAATGTATATATTGACCGGCTACATCAATTCTTGCTTCCGACTTGGTTCACGAATGTTAACTGGCGTACCAACCAAGCACTGCACTATTCGTCTGGTGTGCTAGCGAAGATTAATGCTCGCAATATTTGCTTTCCAGCTAATAGACAACAAGTAAGATCCCCTCATTTTTGCCAGGAGCTTTGGATCAACTTGAATAGGTCTTGTGCGCCTACGGATGTGGCTTGTAGGTCAGCTGGTCTCCTGTATGTACACACAATGGGTCGACTTCACGATATTCAAACTCATTTCCCAAACTTATCTCTAGATTTGACGTTTCTGGAAAGTCAAGAAGATATGCAGGTGAATAGAGGTGGCTTGAGCTCTCTAGGGTTTGGTCGGTCCGACGTGAGCACGATCATTC
>PCFV01000957.1:0-10530 GCA_002812785.1 Phytophthora litchii
GATTACGACGATGGTGTCGTTGAGAATGCCCACTTTCTCCATGCGGTCCATAAACTTTCCCAGCTCTATATCTGCGAAATACCGCATCTCGAGGTAGTTCTTGGTCATTCCTGCTTGTTTTACCCCTTCGTAAAGAGATGAAAAGTCAGGTTTTTCGGCGTTCGCATACCATGTCGGACGTTCTTCGAAAGGTGCGTGGCTGGAGATTGTGTAGTGCGTGGTAAACAATGGCTTTTTAGGTTGACCATTAGCCACTCTTCGACTCTGTTCGTTGGTCTTGTTCACGAGCAGATCACCTAGAAGTTGAAAGTTGATATCGTCATGGACTCCCCACTTGAATCCGCGTTTCGCACCTGCGTGCCAGTCGCTATGGTTGATTCCATAGTCTCTTTCTGCCAACCTCTCCATGTCCTCAGAATCCCACACGGTCTCGTAACCATGGGATGGAAGAAATACGTCCCAATTCTCGAAGCGTGTAGGGCAACCAGTGGTGAAGAATGTTTCGTATCCCTTCTGTTTGAAGAGCTGAGGTAAGCCAGAGAGGTTCGTATTTTTCCTTCCTCCAGTGATGCCGGTCTTCACGGTGCTGTCGTACGGAATCTGTGCGAATAACAGGCTCTCTAAAGAACGACTTGTGGGGCTGCTCGACCAAATATTACGGAGAGCAACACCACGATTCGCCCACTTGTCAAAGTTCGGCGTGACTGTCATATTGGTGCCCTTGAACAGGTTGGACGGATCTTTCTCTCCGACAAGGTAGCGCGAATCCTGGAATCTAAAAGACTCGACTCCAATGATCAGAACGTTTGGCGGGTTGTCATTCGTAACATCAACGTCGAAGGCTAGTTCTCCTTGAAAACCAGTGGTGCGCCGGTAAAGCGAACCTTTCCCAAATAGCTCGTGCTTCTCTGTTGAGTGGATGAAAGCCTCTACCCAAGGTCCGCCGCCCTCTATAATTGAGAATGTGGTTCCTGGTTGCAAGGCGTGACCAAATATCTCGTTGAGCGTCGCATTCATAGCGGAATACGCAACTAGAGGCGAGCACGTGCATCGTAAGGCCACTACAGCCACAGGGATGATGACGAGACCCACAACGACGATAGCAGCCTTTGAGGTGTGCTGATAGATTAGTTTTTGGTATGCGCGACTTTCGTTCATGGATGAAAGCTTGTCACCATATTTACCCTTATTTGCTGTCTCGGAACCTTCTTCAAGAGCGACTTCCACGTACTTGACGCCTCTGCTTGTTGTCCGGCAACCCATAGGCTCCGTTACCAAATGGGTTGGGTTCCAGGTTGCTAGATTGGCCCAGTTCGCCTTTGTGCGCACAGTTGCAAATACCACAGCAACGAAGACCAAAACAGCTCCACCCACGTAACCGCGTTGAACTTCTTCGGCAGCTATCGGAGCAGCACTGGCAAACTCTCTCTCATTGATAGCCATAGCCACGAGATCAAACGTGAACCGCATATCGCGGTTCACCACAAGCAGTAAATCTGCGACGAACGGTGTCATCATAGCGATGAAGAGCAACCACGACACCACAAATGTGGCGACGTTCCCCACCACCGTCACGCATTTTCGATCACCATTTTCAACCACGAACCGTTTGCTGATCGCATGCTTGAACGAGTCAAATAGCCACAGTAGGCACACAAAGTACGTCGTACAGACAAAATCCTCCATAAATCCTAGTCCCAAAGCTGCAACTCGCGCTCCCGACGTATGATCCTTTGGACTGCTGTACATTGCCACAAGTTCGCCGAGTGCTAAGCACCGACTGATGGAAAAGCAGAACAGCACGAAAGCGTAGACGAACAGCCAACCGAGCCATGGAGCTGTCCATAGACCAGCATCTAGGTATATCACTTTCGGTCGGCTCTGCTGTTGACAGCTTTTAAAGTCGGGGGCTGTGGTATTACTGCTTCCTCTGTGTCGTTGACGGGAGGACTCCATCGCGCTGCTAAGCCGCGTACACTACGTCACGTAGTCTACGTGTGTAGAAATTCGGAAATGAGAGGCAATGCGTGCTGATTTGACAGGTGACAGGATTGCATCCTGGATTGGGAGGCTCACGAATGCTTGAGGCGAGATTGTTCGGTCATACTGCAAGTAGACGAAACCAACGGTTATTATGGTGCGAGCACTTGGTTGGACCAGGTTCCTGTGGTAATTCCCTCCCGTATGGTTGAGCCGGGGTAGTCAAATGTACCTCATCAACAGCTGGATAATAAACATAAAAGTAAACAACGACAGAATAGGTTTGAGGTATAATACGTAGACCCGTGGTAGCAATTAGTGGGCAATGTTGGGTGGTGCCACGAAATCAGGCAGCTCACACCTGGTTGCAACATTCAGTCCCCCCAGTATGCGTAGCGACATACTAAGCTCTGCCCAGCTCGCGAATTAAACTAAAAATTGTATTATAGCCTAGTACTAGTAATATAATTTAAAGATTCATCAGGATTTGAAATACCCGTTAAATTAGAGCAAAAGTCAATTTAAGTCCAGTATTGAAAACCAATTTGCTTGATGGAAGTTGAGATGGACTTCCTCCGGCCATGGGCGTCGGCACTGCGTGCGTGCCTGGAGCACGGCATGCCTCACGCTTATCCTGTTTACGCTTCTTTCGATTGCCATCCGATTGCTCTCGATCGCAGTTGTTCGTTCCAGGAATTTGATTGCTGCTTCACTTTGTTGCTGGCCGTCAATGGCCAGTCGCAACGCATTCGAGAGGCTCTGGAGCTCTTCACAGTTCTTGCCGCAGTGCATCCCAAGGCGTTCGTCGAATTCTTGGCTGATTTTATGGATAGTGAACATGTGAGCGGACTATTTTACGGGAAATACCGAGTGGTCCATCCGAGCTGGGATATCTATTTGACTGAAAAAGTGTCGTCTCAAAATCCGGCAGCAAGTGAGCTCTGTGTGACCTGGGGACAATTACTTGGTTGTCCAGACGATCCATGGGCCTATTCGGCAGAGTTTCGAGCTGCTATAGACAAACTAAAGACTATGGGTAGTCACGAAACTGGGTGGGGCGAGGTGCTTGCTTCGATTCAATGGACGGCCACACACGAGGCGATTTCCATGGCAGGATGGCAAGTAGCGGAGAACAAAAGCATCCCAACGATGGACTCTTTTTCACGAGAACTAGGCAAATTGTTTATGACGAGAACTCCTCCCGTTGTTCAGTTGTGTGCTGCTGCTAACGATGCAAAAGTTCTTAAAGCATGGAGACAACCTCAAAGAGACTTCGAGTCTCGTGAGTTGCTAGGAAATACGTGGACATGGAAGTTGAATTTTGCTTCTCCAGCTGTTTGGGGGATGACGACGGCACTCGCTCGAACGAGTATGGATGAGTTTACACTGAGCCTTGATGATAGGGGCGACGATGGTTTGCGACTTGAAGACGGGGATGGAAGAGGTTTGTACAGTCAGCAGCAGTTGGGGATGATCACAGCGAGTGCTGGGTTCATGTTTAATACGATGGTCTGTGGTGGGTCGATATGCAAGCTGGATGCGGAGTACAGTGCTTCGTCTTCACTTGTCCGGCAAGGAAAGATCAGCAAGGTGAAAATTCTGTGCGAGTGGGCTACTGACGCAATGTTCGCCGCGATCTGCTCCGCTGTTGCGGAGTCTGCACCAATCGAGCAGTTGTCGTTCATCATAGGAAAGGAAGATCGTAGAAGTAGTAGCCAACTATTAAGTCTGCAGCGATGGGGATGGTTGGTATATGCTTTGTGTAGCACGCGATCAAATGCCTCCGACCGATCTCTTCACATTAAGCTTACAAAGTTTTCTCTTACGCAGGAGTATGTGTCAATCGCCAGAGCCGTACTGAAGACCAACTACCCTGAGCCAGTATCGGAGTGGAACCCGTCCGATGTAGCCTCAACTCCAGAGTATGGTTTTGTAGACGTCCCAGAAGGGATGCATCTTCGTCCCACTGGTTTGGCAAGCAGTGTCGAGACTGCGTTGGTATTATCGCGGACATGTCGCTTCCGAGCTCTTTACGAGTCTGCCACAATGACTGACTGCGTTAATGTCGTTGTCCCTGGCTATGGAATTTACGAAATGGATCTTAATGCAGTTGACCGTGCCCGTTTGTTCACTCGTGACGTCCCATTAGTGTGGAAATCGGATCCTGAGCGCTACAGTCGTATTCGTTCACTGGATTTGGACTTCTCCACATGTGAAAGCGGTGATGTGATGAAGGATCTGCTAGCGTTGATTGGTGGTGGTCTTCGTACACTTAGTTTGAGCTATGACGGAGACGATGAAATGTATTTGGAGCTGAATGATGTGGCTACAGCGTGTACCGGCTTAGAATCTCTTAGGACGGAGGCGCTCGATGTGACCCTTTCTTCATGTGGTGCGGAGTTGCGCAACTGGGGCATTAAGAAATTATCCATTGAAGGTGTAGGAGAAATCCGGGGTTTGCCTGATTGCTTATGCGATTCCAGCTATCGAATGTCCAGAGAGTTGTTAGAGCTTCGGATTTCTCAGTTTGGCACTACCCGTAAATACGTGGAGACACTCACAGCTCACAACAAAGACTTCCTTTCTCTCACCAAGGAAAAATTTCCTACTCGATCAAAGGCTGCCACATTAAGCGTTGTGCGAGCCAATATTCGAGATCAGTCAAAGATGATCCATCGTCTAGATTCGCACATTTTGAGTTTAATTTTTACGTTCGCGGCAACTCCAGAACAACGATTGGTTCGAGTTCAAGATTAATTGCGATGGCTTTGGTTTGGTAAACTGCTATACCTGACGAGATTTTGATACAAGACAAGACTAACCAAAGAAAAGTGCATGCTTTTTATCTGAGAGATATGTCGAGTATGGCTAGTTACGAGCGACACAACTCCCTATAGTCCCAGGCACGAAGTATTGGACAGCAGAAACTTGCTTTTTTTCACGAGATAAATTATCGCTACATAGTAATAATACATGCATTGTGCATGTACGATGTCCGAATATTTAGTCTGCCGTAGTGCAATTGACAGCCAGCAAACAGTTTTCATCCCACCGCTTCGTGTAGTACGCGGTGACACGGCGACCGTAGTCGCGCCAGTTCTCCCATTCAACCTGCTTTTCGGGTGAAAGCTCTGGAAACAAATCTGTAGTCATTGTATGGTCGGCTTCAGTGTCGTGCAACATCATCGAAGCTGTCACTTGGTCGTAGCGTAGGCGTTGGTGACCACGCACGATCGACATCTTGCGACTTGGGTCGTTGCTGAAAACTACGCGTTCACCGAACGGAACCTTGCGCTTAAGTGAGCGACCAACTCCATTCTGCACAAAACCACCGTCAGGTAGACCTGTGATGTCCGCTAACGTGTTGAGAATATCATATTGTTCTACTGCGTCTTCAATAACCAGCCCAGAAGCATTTCCCAGTCGCCCTTCAGCGATAATGGCGCCTGCCACTCGCGTCACCGATTCTTCGTGAGTATTCGTAATTTCAGCTTCAGGTGCCTGACCGTGGTCGCCTACGATTACGACGATGGTGTCGTTGAGAATGCCCACTTTCTCCATGCGGTCCATAAACTTTCCCAGCTCTATATCTGCGAAATACCGCATCTCGAGGTAGTTCTTGGTCATTCCTGCTTGTTTTACCCCTTCGTAAAGAGATGAAAAGTCAGGTTTTTCGGCGTTCGCATACCATGTCGGACGTTCTTCGAAAGGTGCGTGGCTGGAGATTGTGTAGTGCGTGGTAAACAATGGCTTTTTAGGTTGACCATTAGCCACTCTTCGACTCTGTTCGTTGGTCTTGTTCACGAGCAGATCACCTAGAAGTTGAAAGTTGATATCGTCATGGACTCCCCACTTGAATCCGCGTTTCGCACCTGCGTGCCAGTCGCTATGGTTGATTCCATAGTCTCTTTCTGCCAACCTCTCCATGTCCTCAGAATCCCACACGGTCTCGTAACCATGGGATGGAAGAAATACGTCCCAATTCTCGAAGCGTGTAGGGCAACCAGTGGTGAAGAATGTTTCGTATCCCTTCTGTTTGAAGAGCTGAGGTAAGCCAGAGAGGTTCGTATTTTTCCTTCCTCCAGTGATGCCGGTCTTCACGGTGCTGTCGTACGGAATCTGTGCGAATAACAGGCTCTCTAAAGAACGACTTGTGGGGCTGCTCGACCAAATATTACGGAGAGCAACACCACGATTCGCCCACTTGTCAAAGTTCGGCGTGACTGTCATATTGGTGCCCTTGAACAGGTTGGACGGATCTTTCTCTCCGACAAGGTAGCGCGAATCCTGGAATCTAAAAGACTCGACTCCAATGATCAGAACGTTTGGCGGGTTGTCATTCGTAACATCAACGTCGAAGGCTAGTTCTCCTTGAAAACCAGTGGTGCGCCGGTAAAGCGAACCTTTCCCAAATAGCTCGTGCTTCTCTGTTGAGTGGATGAAAGCCTCTACCCAAGGTCCGCCGCCCTCTATAATTGAGAATGTGGTTCCTGGTTGCAAGGCGTGACCAAATATCTCGTTGAGCGTCGCATTCATAGCGGAATACGCAACTAGAGGCGAGCACGTGCATCGTAAGGCCACTACAGCCACAGGGATGATGACGAGACCCACAACGACGATAGCAGCCTTTGAGGTGTGCTGATAGATTAGTTTTTGGTATGCGCGACTTTCGTTCATGGATGAAAGCTTGTCACCATATTTACCCTTATTTGCTGTCTCGGAACCTTCTTCAAGAGCGACTTCCACGTACTTGACGCCTCTGCTTGTTGTCCGGCAACCCATAGGCTCCGTTACCAAATGGGTTGGGTTCCAGGTTGCTAGATTGGCCCAGTTCGCCTTTGTGCGCACAGTTGCAAATACCACAGCAACGAAGACCAAAACAGCTCCACCCACGTAACCGCGTTGAACTTCTTCGGCAGCTATCGGAGCAGCACTGGCAAACTCTCTCTCATTGATAGCCATAGCCACGAGATCAAACGTGAACCGCATATCGCGGTTCACCACAAGCAGTAAATCTGCGACGAACGGTGTCATCATAGCGATGAAGAGCAACCACGACACCACAAATGTGGCGACGTTCCCCACCACCGTCACGCATTTTCGATCACCATTTTCAACCACGAACCGTTTGCTGATCGCATGCTTGAACGAGTCAAATAGCCACAGTAGGCACACAAAGTACGTCGTACAGACAAAATCCTCCATAAATCCTAGTCCCAAAGCTGCAACTCGCGCTCCCGACGTATGATCCTTTGGACTGCTGTACATTGCCACAAGTTCGCCGAGTGCTAAGCACCGACTGATGGAAAAGCAGAACAGCACGAAAGCGTAGACGAACAGCCAACCGAGCCATGGAGCTGTCCATAGACCAGCATCTAGGTATATCACTTTCGGTCGGCTCTGCTGTTGACAGCTTTTAAAGTCGGGGGCTGTGGTATTACTGCTTCCTCTGTGTCGTTGACGGGAGGACTCCATCGCGCTGCTAAGCCGCGTACACTACGTCACGTAGTCTACGTGTGTAGAAATTCGGAAATGAGAGGCAATGCGTGCTGATTTGACAGGTGACAGGATTGCATCCTGGATTGGGAGGCTCACGAATGCTTGAGGCGAGATTGTTCGGTCATACTGCAAGTAGACGAAACCAACGGTTATTATGGTGCGAGCACTTGGTTGGACCAGGTTCCTGTGGTAATTCCCTCCCGTATGGTTGAGCCGGGGTAGTCAAATGTACCTCATCAACAGCTGGATAATAAACATAAAAGTAAACAACGACAGAATAGGTTTGAGGTATAATACGTAGACCCGTGGTAGCAATTAGTGGGCAATGTTGGGTGGTGCCACGAAATCAGGCAGCTCACACCTGGTTGCAACATTCAGTCCCCCCAGTATGCGTAGCGACATACTAAGCTCTGCCCAGCTCGCGAATTAAACTAAAAATTGTATTATAGCCTAGTACTAGTAATATAATTTAAAGATTCATCAGGATTTGAAATACCCGTTAAATTAGAGCAAAAGTCAATTTAAGTCCAGTATTGAAAACCAATTTGCTTGATGGAAGTTGAGATGGACTTCCTCCGGCCATGGGCGTCGGCACTGCGTGCGTGCCTGGAGCACGGCATGCCTCACGCTTATCCTGTTTACGCTTCTTTCGATTGCCATCCGATTGCTCTCGATCGCAGTTGTTCGTTCCAGGAATTTGATTGCTGCTTCACTTTGTTGCTGGCCGTCAATGGCCAGTCGCAACGCATTCGAGAGGCTCTGGAGCTCTTCACAGTTCTTGCCGCAGTGCATCCCAAGGCGTTCGTCGAATTCTTGGCTGATTTTATGGATAGTGAACATGTGAGCGGACTATTTTACGGGAAATACCGAGTGGTCCATCCGAGCTGGGATATCTATTTGACTGAAAAAGTGTCGTCTCAAAATCCGGCAGCAAGTGAGCTCTGTGTGACCTGGGGACAATTACTTGGTTGTCCAGACGATCCATGGGCCTATTCGGCAGAGTTTCGAGCTGCTATAGACAAACTAAAGACTATGGGTAGTCACGAAACTGGGTGGGGCGAGGTGCTTGCTTCGATTCAATGGACGGCCACACACGAGGCGATTTCCATGGCAGGATGGCAAGTAGCGGAGAACAAAAGCATCCCAACGATGGACTCTTTTTCACGAGAACTAGGCAAATTGTTTATGACGAGAACTCCTCCCGTTGTTCAGTTGTGTGCTGCTGCTAACGATGCAAAAGTTCTTAAAGCATGGAGACAACCTCAAAGAGACTTCGAGTCTCGTGAGTTGCTAGGAAATACGTGGACATGGAAGTTGAATTTTGCTTCTCCAGCTGTTTGGGGGATGACGACGGCACTCGCTCGAACGAGTATGGATGAGTTTACACTGAGCCTTGATGATAGGGGCGACGATGGTTTGCGACTTGAAGACGGGGATGGAAGAGGTTTGTACAGTCAGCAGCAGTTGGGGATGATCACAGCGAGTGCTGGGTTCATGTTTAATACGATGGTCTGTGGTGGGTCGATATGCAAGCTGGATGCGGAGTACAGTGCTTCGTCTTCACTTGTCCGGCAAGGAAAGATCAGCAAGGTGAAAATTCTGTGCGAGTGGGCTACTGACGCAATGTTCGCCGCGATCTGCTCCGCTGTTGCGGAGTCTGCACCAATCGAGCAGTTGTCGTTCATCATAGGAAAGGAAGATCGTAGAAGTAGTAGCCAACTATTAAGTCTGCAGCGATGGGGATGGTTGGTATATGCTTTGTGTAGCACGCGATCAAATGCCTCCGACCGATCTCTTCACATTAAGCTTACAAAGTTTTCTCTTACGCAGGAGTATGTGTCAATCGCCAGAGCCGTACTGAAGACCAACTACCCTGAGCCAGTATCGGAGTGGAACCCGTCCGATGTAGCCTCAACTCCAGAGTATGGTTTTGTAGACGTCCCAGAAGGGATGCATCTTCGTCCCACTGGTTTGGCAAGCAGTGTCGAGACTGCGTTGGTATTATCGCGGACATGTCGCTTCCGAGCTCTTTACGAGTCTGCCACAATGACTGACTGCGTTAATGTCGTTGTCCCTGGCTATGGAATTTACGAAATGGATCTTAATGCAGTTGACCGTGCCCGTTTGTTCACTCGTGACGTCCCATTAGTGTGGAAATCGGATCCTGAGCGCTACAGTCGTATTCGTTCACTGGATTTGGACTTCTCCACATGTGAAAGCGGTGATGTGATGAAGGATCTGCTAGCGTTGATTGGTGGTGGTCTTCGTACACTTAGTTTGAGCTATGACGGAGACGATGAAATGTATTTGGAGCTGAATGATGTGGCTACAGCGTGTACCGGCTTAGAATCTCTTAGGACGGAGGCGCTCGATGTGACCCTTTCTTCATGTGGTGCGGAGTTGCGCAACTGGGGCATTAAGAAATTATCCATTGAAGGTGTAGGAGAAATCCGGGGTTTGCCTGATTGCTTATGCGATTCCAGCTATCGAATGTCCAGAGAGTTGTTAGAGCTTCGGATTTCTCAGTTTGGCACTACCCGTAAATACGTGGAGACACTCACAGCTCACAACAAAGACTTCCTTTCTCTCACCAAGGAAAAATTTCCTACTCGATCAAAGGCTGCCACATTAAGCGTTGTGCGAGCCAATATTCGAGATCAGTCAAAGATGATCCATCGTCTAGATTCGCACATTTTGAGTTTAATTTTTACGTTCGCGGCAACTCCAGAACAACGATTGGTTCGAGTTCAAGATTAATTGCGATGGCTTTGGTTTGGTAAACTGCTATACCTGACGAGATTTTGATACAAGACAAGACTAACCAAAGAAAAGTGCATGCTTTTTATCTGAGAGATATGTCGAGTATGGCTAGTTACGAGCGACACAACTCCCTATAGTCCCAGGCACGAAGTATTGGACAGCAGAAACTTGCTTTTTTTCACGAGATAAATTATCGCTACATAGTAATAATACATGCATTGTGCATGTACGATGTCCGAATATTTAGTCTGCCGTAGTGCAATTGACAGCCAGCAAACAGTTTTCATCCCA